>CAHIKZ030000223.1:2127500-2175000 GCA_903632075.3 Acanthosepion pharaonis
TTGTTGATGACATCAAGAATAACAGCATCCAAAACATCCAAAGGATATCCATTTTTAGAAAAGGTCATCTTAATAAAATCAGTTTCACTGCAGAGAAAGTCTTCGAAACAGATCATACGATCCCTAGGAATTAGGGTCTTAATCAAATTTATCTTACGTTGTCGGGGACAAAAACAGAGTTCCAACGTGCATAAATTCCACCAAAACTAGCCTTCCTAAAAAAAGAATGTCAAAAATTTGACACAGGTCCTATGGCCAAGAAAATCCAAAAAGGAAAGACAACAATTAAACTCCTTTTCTACGGTAAACTTAAGCGAGGAATGGACACAGTTTAATAAGGTGATAAATAAATCGGATTCAGCCTCATTATTAAAGAGGCAAAAAGTATCATCCACATAACGATAATACATAAGAGGACGATCAATACGAGAAAATAAAGATGCCTCGTGAAAGCCAACAAAGATATAGCTAGAGCAGGACCCAAAGGTGAGCCCATCGCAACACCCTCAATCTGACGATAAATAATATTATCAAAACTAAATTCAACAGTTGAGGTGGCGAACTTCATGAGATAAACAAATACAATCTCAGTAAAATCCGTAGGAGACAAAGAGCTACGATACTGCATATCATAACAAATTTCAATTATTTCAAATAAGGGGACACAAGTAAACAAGTGGTATATAAAAAAAAACAAAAAAAAAAAACGCATAAACCGACCATGGGAAGATGAACTACTTATAGTTTCAGCAAACGAGATGGTATCTTTAATACAAAAGGTACTAAAGTGCGACAAATCTTGTTGTAGCACTGTCGAGTGCCAACTAGCGACTTTATGCTGGTAGGAACCAATCATAGACAAGATGGGTCGTAATGGGAAATTATCCTTATGGATTTTAGGTAGACCATACAAACGAAGAAGAATAGACCCAGTAGGTCTAGACAACTTAGAAATTTCAGAAGAAAGTGAACCACTCTTGACCCACTTAAGCAATTGCCTTTGGAACTTAGCTTCGATAGAAGCAGTACAATCATGGGTCTCAACTGGACCCGATTTTAAGAATTTAGTATTACAGGCATCTTTAAGACGTAATCCGAATAGTGCAGTAAAACATCTCCATCACATTTATCCGGTTTAGTACTAACCAAGTTATATATATATATATATATATATATATATATATATATATATATATATATATATTATTTATGCTTAGATATTTTAGATATATATTATTTATGTTTAGATATTGTTTAGATATTTGAAAACTGAATGATATTTTAAATGAATTTATTTTAACTGTAGGAATAATTTTGCGCATCACTGCATGAATATCAATGATGCATTTGTAATAAAATTTCATATATATATATATATATATATATATATATATATAGAGAGAGAGAGAGAGAGAGAGAGAGCGAGAAAAGTGAACATAGAAGTCAACACTTAGAGGCGACAGTCTGTTTCATGCTATATGCAACCGCCATAATAGACTACCCACAATGCACCACTGACCCGTATATATATAAATAGCCGAGAAAAATAACGGCAGACGTGGCCTGACGATTGCATATAGCATGAAACAGACTGTCGCCTCTAAGTGTTGACTTCTATGTTCACTTTTATATATATATATATATATATATATATATATATATATATATATATATATATCGAGAGAGAGAGAGAGAGAGAGAGAGAGAGAGAGGCAAATGAAGAGAGGATGTGAGTTTTACACAGGTTCATGTTCATGTATATATCTACGTGTTTGTAGATAGATTCGGCTGAACTCTCTGCTACGGTACATAGACTTTATGAACTTAAGCCCATTATTTGACTGGCAACAATGTTCCATCAATTTACAGTTGAATCGGCTATATGTAATTGAAGTTCTATGCTAACAGTAACATCGCGCTTCAGGAATCTTCTACCGGTTTCATACATCCCAGTATACCTCAAAGATGTAAATGAAGTTTTAGCCGTTATCTTCTGTCTATTTCATCAGTCTTTATTGTTCTCCTTCGTAAATAATGATTGTCTTTTTTTATCCTATTCTTTCATACACGGTAACCCCGCCCTGAACCCTGAGTCACAAAGGCTTACTCGATTGCTTGAAGTAAAATGACAAAAAAATATTTGATGAGTCCCAAATATAGGACGAAACGGCTGTCCAGTGCTTCCTGCATTCTGTAGAGGTTTCTATCAGACTCGATGAATTAAATATCATTATCAAATCCTCCTACTAATTACTATCTGTGTTTATCTTCGCGTGAACCGGCTTCTAATGCTCCAGTTGGTAGCGGCTTGGTGAGAGTAGTCGTGGCTCCCGGGGGCACAGTCCTATGGTCACAGAGAACTCAGTTGAGTTCCGCCACGGAATATGTGAGCGAGCGGCGCTTAGTTGAGTCTGATTTGGAATCTCTTCCTGATGTTATTGGTCTGTATGAGGGCAATCCCAGCGTGCGGTATCTTTGTAAAATGCCTCAAAACCTTACCATGGATTGAAGCAAGCTCTCTCAATGAAACTGTATAGACGGTACAACAAAAACTTAAAAATATTCAATAAATACTTCAAGTTCCCTCCACAAGTTATGCAGTAAAATCAACGTAAAGATCAGCTCCAGTTGCACCGAGAACTTGACACAATAAAAGAAAAATATAACAGGAAAACAATCAACAAACCACCTGAAATAATGAAATGGTCAACATCAAGTCCTTATTTGAATCCAATCGAAAATCTATGGTCATTTGTAAAGATGAAATTATGTGAAGGTGGCAAACAATATAACAGCAAAGCAGACATGGGAAACAATTAAAACTACCATGTTGGAAATGGAAACTGCTGATGTAATAAAATTGACAAAATCATTGGCTAATAGATTACTGTCTGTTATTGAGAAGAAAGGTCACTTTATGAAAATATAAAGGATTTAAAGACTTATCATATATGTTTGTTATTTGTTCTGTTATAGGCGTTGATCAATTTTGGATGATTTTATTGCCTTTTTATTGAAGTAAAATGTGATTATTTGGTTTTGCCTAATAACTTCAGACTGCAGATTTTTTAGAATGCATTAAATGTCCATTTTAATCACAGTATTGGTGTCTGTCTATATATCTGTATATATATATATATCTTCTATTTCTTTCTTTTCTTCTTTGTCAGTCCATTTATATTTATTGTGTGTTTATATATCATAGTTCATATCTATCTATCTATCTATCTATCTATCTGTCTGTCTGTCTGTCTGTTCACGCCGATTCTTTCATTTTATTCTTTTTGAGTGTCATTGCCTTTTGGGTATTAACACAAGGAATAACACAGAATATTTTATTTTCATTTCAACACGTTTCAGTCCCCTTCGGACAACTGTGCCGACTTAAAGATCGCAGGTCAAAGTCAATATCATATGAGTTAGTCAATTGCATTAGAATGAAAACTGGTTTATGAATCTACCAGATTATGAAAACTATGTTTGTGTGTGGACAAGTGAAAATATATTTCTTAGATCATTATTTTTATGAAATGCGCCGAAGAACCTTTATGGTTTTTTGGTTTTTAAATTATAATAAACATTTACTTTTTGATCTTTTCCCTTATCTAAAATCACAACTGTATTCTTTTTTTACTACTTTTTAAACAACACTGAGCAAATTCTCTTGCATAGTTTATTGAACGAAAGAAACGTTAATCTCCACTGGCAAGCGCCTCAAGTAAAGTGAAGTACTAAAAAAATACATTAAGGAATTTGAATGACGTAGAAATAATTCTTGTTACGAACACTATTAATGTTGTTCTTACGTTTATATTTGCCATTGACTGTAAATATTGACAAAGGTCTATTGAGGCCTATCGAATTCTACTTGATTTAAACCAAACGCATACACATATTCTTAGACATTTTCACATTGGCATATATGTATTTTGGATTTTTAAAAAATGAAGATGGAACCGGCGTATTTTCGTTTTTCACAAACTTTATGTTTCAAAAACAAAATAATTACCCAAGAATTCTAGCCATGTCTTTAATTAGTATCGTCCCGATCCCGCCTCTCATATGGATATCTGTAGAGACATTATTTTTATTATTTTTATTTTCTTTGATTTCTGGCGTTTACACATTTCTTTCCGGGTCCCGCCCAGGAACCTAACTAAAAATGTATATGAATCTGGCCGCTCGGGATATAGTTTGTCCATTTTGTAGATTGATCTCTCGGGAGAAAGCTTCAATCGTCTTTATTCTACTAAACGTATCTCGCAGTAGAAAGCTTCAAGTGTCTTTATTCTACTAAACGTATCTCTCGGTAGAAAGCTTCAAGTGTCTTTATTCTTCTAAACGTATCTCTCGGTAGAAAGCTTCAAGTGTCTTTATTCTTCTAAACGTATCTCTCGGTAGAAAGCTTGAACTGTATTGATTCCGCAAAACTGACAAACTCTAGTGAGAAAGCTTGAATTGTGTTTATTCTGCAAGATTGATTTCTCGGAAGAAAGCTTGAAATGTGTTCATTCGCCAAGATTGGCCTCTCGAGTTTAAGCTAGAAATTCGTATGTACTATAAGATTGATCTCTCAGTAGAAAGCTTGAACTGAGTTGATTCCGCAAAATGTATCTCTAGTGATAAAGCTTGAAGTTTGTTTATTCTCCAAGATTGATCACTCGGGAGAAAGCTTGAAGTGTGTTTAATATCAAAGAGTGATCGCCCAGAAAAAGCTTGAAACGTGTTTATTCTTCAAGATTGATCTCTCGGGAGAAAGCTTGAAGTGTGTTTAATATCAAAGAGTGATCGCTCAGAAAAAGCTTGAAACGTGATTATTCTCTAAGATTGATCTCTCGGGAGAAAGCTTGAAGTTTATTTATGCTCCAAGATTGATTATTCCGGAGAAAGCTTGATGTGTGTTTATTCTCAAAGTTTTATCTCTTGGAAGAAAGTTTGTTTGTACTCAAAAATTGATATATCAGTAGAAAGCTTAAACTGTGTTGATTCTGCATAATTTATCTCTCCGTAGAAGTGCGTTTATTCTCCAAAATAGAAGTTAACATTGGAATTAAAACACCATGAATTAACTATCTGTTCGACGGGAAAAATAAATGCAGTTTATGTTTTACTTTTTAAGCTCCCATACTTAAAAATTATGAACATTGACTTTTTAGCGATTGGCAAATGTTGAGGCCCAAGTAATATTAACGCTATCGGCTTTTATATCTTTTCATAGCAAGTATAAATGAAACATTCATTTTAGTCACTTTTTTTTATCAAAGATTAAAAGGTTGTTTGCTTAACATTTTTTTTTTTTACTCTTTGAGAATACGTGTTCCTGTTGGAGCAAAAAAAAAAAAAATCCCCCACTGTGTGTCTTGATTGGTCAATTTTTCCTTCCGACATTTGTTAAGATATTTTCATCATGTTGTACCGATTACTCCTTCTGCATAGATTATATTCTTCTCGGGCTTGTTTTCATTAATTTGTTTACTCTGCTTTTATGTCAATGTCCATCGTTCCAGAGCTTGATTTTTGTTTCCTGTTTGAGCCTCTCTCGACTTTTCAATGCGACAGCCAATATCGTCTCTTTCTCTGTCACTTTCATCGCACGTTGTTTTCATTTTTTTTTATGTGTTTTTCTCCCTTGCCTTTTTTTTTAATGTTTTTTTTTTCTGTGTTTGTTTTGTTTTATTTTTTTAAGGGTTTGTGTAAACTCGCTGCCCTTATCTCCTGCACGGAACATCTTTAAACAGCGTTTGTGTTTTAGATAGTAAAAAAAGGAAAAGGAAATAAGCCGATATACCGAAAACAGTTTTCGCGTAATGACAAGAGACGAAGTTAATCGAGAACATTCCAAAGCTGAATTTGAAAGCTCTCCTGTTATCGAAAACTACCGTAATAACCGATTATTTTATTAGCAACGGTTAAACATTTTAACGTTTAATATATATATATATATATATATATATATATATATATATATATATATATATATATATATATATATATATATATATATATATATATATATATATATATATATATATATATATATATATATATATATTTACCTTATTCTCAGTTAGCTGATAATTCTCCGAGGTACACACGGCCTGAGGTAATAATTAGCAAGTTAAATATTATTACGGTATTTTATGTTTGATCCTCAATACATGTCCCAAAAACCTTGAACCTAAATGTCTCTCTCTCTCTCTCTCTCTCTCTCTCTCTCTCTCTCTCTCTCTTGTTGCCCCTATGTATTTATTCTATAAATACTTTCGTGCTAATTGTTCGGTGTGCTTTTCGCTATGGTACCCTAGACTTTTGAAATATATGCGCAATACTAGACTAACGTAGAGATATCATCAATTCACAGTTGATCTTCATAGATGTATCCGTAAATTCTATGGTGACAGATTCTTTTCTCGCATTTCTTGCTTGGGGAAATCCCTACGGCTCCATGCATTCCAGCCAACTTTAATCAGCAAAAATTTAAGTTGCAATGTCAATTTCTATCTACTGTCCACCTGATAACTCTTTCCTCTTCCCGATCATTATTAATGTTTCTTTTTCTAAATCTTCCACACCCTGTAACCTCCTTCTGTCTTAGTGGCTTTATTGCCATGTCTGGGGTGATACCGATAAAAGAAAAAATATATATTTTTTTTCTTTATATATCATTTTGATTTTCATACACATTTTTTTCATTAAAGTGAAGTTTATAAAGCCGAAAATGCTCAGATTAGTTCAAGGATTTAGCACATTTTAAGCATCAAGCGAACTTCTGTTATTTTTATTTTATTTTCAAATGAATATAAATAGAAGCCTCGTTTAAGTTCAAAGATATATATTTAAAGTTTCGCATATGTTGCAATTTACTGTATGAACGTTCATGTACGTTTTCCGTGCCCCAAACATATGCTTATCATCGTATTCAATCCACAACTAACAGAATAGATTTGCGCATGTAACGTGTTGAAGCTTGGATAAGCATGGAATAATAATAATACAACACAAAATGTACGTAAACAAAATGTATTGAAACAAGGAAAAGGTACACAATATTTACAGTTAGTTTTGGTATATTCTTGGGAAGACTGTTCCTGTAGAATGGGTTGACTTAATCGCAGTCGGGCAGAGTCTCTGGATTGGATCTCTTCTTACTTCCTCCCTCCCTCCCTCCCCCGGTACCAACCCATATTTTTATGGTCGGTACTCCACTATGTAAATTAGGTGGATCGTACCACAACATAACGATACATAAAATACTGCCCCCAAATAAAGACAATGTTGGCCCAGCATAATATGTGGAAATTGAACTGAAACTTTCAGCTCTCATCTGTGTTCTATTTTAATCATTAAATAAACATTAAATAAGTCTCAACGTAGAGAATATACTTTTTTAAAACTCTATTTCACCTTGAGGGAGTAGACGACAGCTGACCTTATGGGGCAGCAATTTGCTAAGCATGGACGAATAGTAGACTCATAGATATGTAAGATAGATTAAGAAGAGAAGACTTGTCTTGCACGGCACAGTTAACCAATTTTCTTGCAGCTGCTCTAGCAATGAATTCAATTATCGTCTTTCCGTTTCATGTCAGCTGAGAACGTTAACACGATAAGGCGCATAGAATCACTTTCCTGGAGGTTAGCATCAGCCATGCTTATGGACGGCAGATAGTGTTCTCTTATATGATTAATTGACAGAAGTTTAGTTTTAGAAACGTTAAAATGAACAAGTCATGCTTTGCATCATTTAATGATGGACTTGAGGTTATTTTGGTCATCTGCTACCATTTTGGCCTTGCCAGCCTTACTATCGAGACGGGAGTAAATGGCTGTGTGATCAGCGTAGATAAAATTGAGAGCTGATGCAATGAGGAATGCCATTAATAAAAATTAAAAAAATAAAATAGGTCCAAGGATAGAGTCCCACTTGCGTTAATACGAAAGAATCTAGACGTGATGCTGTTCAGGATAACTTTCATTTCACGGTTTGATAGGAAAGACTGAATCAATACAAAAATGTGTCCGTAACTTTTCAGATTGTGGAGAAGACTTGTATGAGAAATCCTGTCAAAACCTTTCGAGATGTTTAGACCTACAGCCCGGTTGTCAGCGTTTTTCTCTAGAGAATAGTAGACACTATCCGCAATTATTGTCAATAAATAAGCATTTGACTTGGAGAAACAAAAAGCTATATTTCTTGTCTGCAATGAGAGATGATGAACTAATATGGCATTCATATGGTCTCTAAAACTTCCCCAAAAGAGGTACATGTCTAACCTAAAATAATAGGATGCTTAAAAATGCGGTTTCCGTTGTGGATATCTTTACGACTTCTATTTTTGCCGGTAGGTCAGAAAACAGCAATGAAGTTTCGAAATTTCCGATAACGTAAACATTTAATTATATTTTCGTTATCATTCTTTAGGTTTTACAACGAAAATCAGAAACGAATTGATTAACAATGGTCAGATATCAGCAAAGAGATCAGCTGCAAGGTTCCAATCATTTTGATTTTTCGAAGTTTATCCGTAAACATTATTGACAGAAAACTGCGCTTATATGTATAAAGTGAATTATCGCTAATTGTGAAACTGCAGCGGGTGGTATGTTAGCCCGCAAATAGATATTGAATGACCGATGACAACAAACAAAATGAAGACTTGAGTAAAAAAAATATAATGCCAAGTTTATTTTCGTTAAAAATACATCAACAAATATAAGGTTACAATGCCCTAAGCAAAGAAATAGCTCCGACTGCATGTTCATCGGCAACAATTTGTTAACTATGTGCCGACTTAGGGTTTTAAAATCATTCAGTGTGCCAACAGCATACGTATTTTTATACAAGTAAAGTTCAATATACCCGTTCAGCAATATATTTTATATAGTAATATATACAATAATATGTAAACCATGTTAATAGTAATAAACTATTTTTAATTTTTTTAAAAGTTTTTATTAATAATGGGAGTCCAACGAGTGAGCAGATTTGAAACAGCTAAATATCTTCCTTGGTTGTAGTAGTTATTGGTTTTGGACTTCTTGATGTCATTTGCGGCTGGGTGCCAATGTCAATCGCATCTGTACCGTAGGTTGTCGATCTTATATATATATATATATATATATATATATATATATATATATATATATATATGTGTGTGTGTGTGTGTGTGTGTGTGTGTGTGTGTGTGTGTGTGTGTGCGTGCGCGCTCGCAAATGTGCGTTAATTTATTCCTTAAAAGTTGTTTTTAAATGGATACTCATATTTGAGTAGTTATTCTGATTTAATTTCTTTATTTAACAGTATATTTATTTATTTACATCAACCGGCCTAAATATTTTTATATATATATATATATATATATATATATATATATATATATATATATATATATATATATATATGCACACAGTTGTGCCTTGACTTACGTGTTTAATTCGTTCCGTGACGGAGTACGTAAGTCAAACTGATCGTATGTCAAATCAGTTTTCCCCATTGAAATAAACTGAAATGACATTAATCTGGACCCCACAAAACACCGCATCTTTTGTTACATATTTTTTAAATAAGAAATCTCATCTAAATATCGAATATTGTATAAAAATAGCATATAATCGAATCTACTGCAATAAACTTGTTTTATTATTTACTATCGCTAGCTGGTAAATTTTCTTGGAAAAATAAGTTTTTTATCTATGGGATTAATGTTCACTATTTATGAAACGTTGAAGGGGTTGTGGACGTTCAATATATTTGTTCAAAGAATATGACTGTCAAGACAGAAGCAATTAATTGTTCCGGTGGGGGGGTCAAACTTGTTATAGTTAAGGAAAAGTTTATAAATAGCTGCAAACATTTTGTCTAGGACGAGAAGGATTTGCAGGGGTTACCTGAAGATATTACATAATGTCAGGACCAAAGACCAAATTCATCGACTCCCCAAAATGACTGCCTGGTGACCCGCGTCCTTGGGTCTGCCCTCAACATAAACTTCATTTTTTTCTTTCAGAACCTTATGTGAATTAAAGTCTCTGATGTTTTTTTTCCCCCGTATGATAAACGAGCAACGGCTTAATCTTACATCGCCACTCGCATTGGCTCATATCGCGAGGGTTATCCTATCCTTTATGGTCTTGTGGCCTGGCATCGTCTTCCATTATATAAGACCTTATTGGCAGCTTCTTCCGAAAAAGTCACAGTTGAAGATTTTCTGTTGCATGCGTCCTTCATCAGAAAACAGAAAAGTAGTTGCTAAACATTTACAAGTATTAAGATACAGTGTTTTGTATTTGTTTCGACCCTGCTTAGAATATTGCTGCCACATATGGTCCGGATCTTCTACTTTATATCGAGTGATACTTGATAAAATCCAAAGAAGAATCGTCAATATTATTGGACCTAATGTGGCTTCTTAGTTTAGGTCACATTCCCACCGCCGTAAAGTTATCACGCTCTGTGTTTTTTTAAATACTTTCGTCTGAGGGAATAACGCTACATAATTTGAAATACACAGGGACACAAGGCCTGAAGATAGCATTCACGTAAGAAACAAATTGTCACCACTTAGTGTTCACATCAATGTACATAGTTCTTTTATTTACATCTTCTCGATTCCATGTATTGGATGTTTTCATCTATAAATATAACAGAATTTAAATCTATGATGTATCATGGATGAAGTGGCATGCGCGAAAAACATCAAAAGTTCGTTCAAAGTCTCTAAAAACCTCATGATCCGAGACCTGCAGGATGTAGTTTATCGTCATGCCCAGGACTATATTTATAACAAGACAGAATATATGTTCCTTATCAAGTGGGACACCTCAACGTGTGAGTTACGATGTGGAGACGTTATAATCAAGCAGGCAGTGTAATAAATAATGGCAAGGAAATCCGAAGGCGTATTGAAATAATTAAAATGAGTTTCAGAAACTAAACAAATACAATAGATAAGAGGTTGTGGAGAGCCATGCTCACCCATGTCTTAAAGGGAAACAGCAGGCAAAGAGAAGAAAAAAGTTATATTGCCGTAAATAGCGTGTTAATGCATAAAACGGAAAAAGAAGTTGCTAAACATTAACAGGCATTAAACACTAGTTTGTACTTATTCCCCTTTGGCTTTGGAAGCGCCATCTTTCCGTGGTATTTTTCTCTTCTTTCTTTATTTTTTTTTACTTTTTACGTTATTTTATTTTATTTTTTTTTTATTCGAGGCTAAAGGTGATCGTCCCCAAGTTTGATTTTTGTTTCCTCTCTGGGCTATTTTTGTTTAGACATACGATTTCAATTTACTTTCTTACATCTTCCACTTCAGATTTTTTTTTTAATTTATTTTCCGTTTTTATTTTTGAACCAGTGGGAAAATAAGAAAAGTAATACACATCTGCCCTAATGAACAAAATTAAAAAAAAAAAAAAAGTTTGGACTCTCAAAATATACTTTAGCATGATCAATGCAGATACTAAAATGCCCAGGCGTTAACTACATTGACTATTTCTGTCTCTCGGAACAACGAGGACGTCTGATAAACAAATTAAAAAAAAATACATCATTTCAGTGAAAAAGAATTTGATAATATTTCCAAATACGAGATCTGACCAAAAATATAGGGAATGTTGCTATTGCAACAGAACTAAAACATGCAGAGTAAATCCGCTTGTCACAGATTGACCTTGAACTCTATCACTCATGCACACTAAGTTATAACGTTCTCCTTCACATCTTTTGTTTATAACTGTGCTTGGAAGGAGGGTGTGTAGAGTGTGGACGTCTAACCACACCGTAGTGGTTCCATCAATGACCATGAATTGTGCAGCAGTTTTTGGCTAAACACAATGTATTCCACGACCAGATATAACCTTTTTCGACTTTATTCTCTTCAGAAATAAAATCCCATTTGAAAGGAACAAGAGAACAAGGAACAAGAGAATCCGATGAGATAGCTGCTCTCTATCCCCAAAAAGAAGTTGCAGGAATGCTTCCATTCATGGAAACGACGCTGTTAAAGTGTGTAAATTTCAGAAGTGGACTTCTTCGAAGGTGATTAAGTGCCGAAGCGATATGCATTGTAGTTTTCTTTTTATAGCACCAGTCCAGATATTTTTTTGATCTGACCTCATATACCGTATCTGGGAATATACATGATATAAATATAACATTCTAACATAAAAATACCAGCGCAAATTCTATGCTAATATTTCCCTCTTTTGCATTCCTCGCTTGTGGAAAGCTCTCCTGGCTACTTGCTTTCTCAAAATGTGCAGTTGTTTTTAGTTTTTTTTGTTTTTGTTTTTTTTTATAAAGGATCGAAGCGAAAAAGCCGTAGAGCTAAGAAGGTATTCCAGTGGGGTTCGCTGCATTTCCCGTACGTATAAATACGCTTGCGAAAGGTATGAATACATCTCCTCCCCAGGAAAAGAAATTAGTATACCCCAGAAAACAAATGAAATAATACAAATGAAATAATAATAATAATAATAATAATAATAATTCTTTCTTCTTTTCTTATATCATGCACTTATCAAAATGTTGCAAAATACTGGAATAGTTATGTCAATGACGCAAACAGGCGGACGTCACGTTTGGAGCGGTGACACCCGAACGAAGCAGCGAGGAGCGAGCGAAGGCTGTGTTGAGGGACGTCACAATAATAATAATAATTCTTTCTTCTTTTCTTATATCACGCACTTATCAAAATGTTGCAAAATACTGGAATAGTTATGTCAATGATTTTGTTAATAATAATAATAATAATAATAATAATAATAATAATAACAATATCTTATTTCCTTTGATTTCTGGTGTATACTAATGTCACAAATGGCACCATGACATTCTCAACTGAGCAGTTTTGAAAAAAATCGCATATATCTTACATATAATGCACATCATAAGTTGTGGGCTGTACTTATGAGAAGATTTTTTTATATATTATTATTATTATTATTATTATTGGGGGTTTCTCTCGTATACCCATTTCGTTGCGGGTCCCAACCAGAAACTTAACGAAATGGTTTCATGAAATCTTCCACTAAAAAAAAATAAATAAATAAAATAAGCTCACACACATTTTACATAGATATAAACCCTTCATAATGTATAATCTGTACTTTTGACTATAATATTTTGTAGTTCTTTAATGCATCACAGAGTCTATCGAAACTTTTTCCAATTATTCCGGAGGCTCAAACTGCAACTGAAAATTACTGCTGTTATCATGTGCCACATTATTTAAATTTCCATTTCGGGATAGTTGTATTTTGATCTTCAAAGACAAAATTACAGTCTGCAGGGACTCCTATGTCAATCAGAAGGCACATTCTGTTTTTGTGGTCTTTCATTACAATGTACGTCCGATTAGCTTTGGTTGTTCTGCCTGTGTGTATTGTAATAAATTATTATTATTATTATTATTATTATTATTATTATTATTATTGTTGTTGTTGTAACTATTATACTTACTATTATTCAGTTTCTCTCTATGGAAGTTACATAAAATAATTACAGTTCCTATGCTTGTAACCAAGTATGAGTGATGTTCCTACTAGTTTATTACTGTTTCTTTCCCGTAAAAGTTGCATATTTGCCAGTGCAGATATCGGCCCACACCATCATGATTATTATTATTATTTAGATATGGCTCTCATGGCTGGCGATCTTAACTGATTTGAAGTGTTAAATATTATAGTTATCCCCTTTTCATTTTTTTTTTTTGCGCCGTGTCTATTCATCTAATCGATTATGGCTCTCCACAACTTTACAGTCTTTCATTGCTCTTCGTAACGATTATAGTTTTGCTATCGATCCTAATCTGTGTCCTGATAGCCATATACACAAGTTCATTCGATAGGTTCTTTGATACTTTCCTCTGCTTATCTTGCCCTCAGTATGCGTTGTAAGTATTTAATTCAACAAGCCCTCTTTCCTCATTATGTATCCTACAATTTTTAATTACATCCTACTGAAATATAAACTACTGGAGATTAAACGAGATTTTACGTCATGTTTACTAAACTTAGTTTATTGTACTCAGTGAGGATTGATCCCTCTACACATTTGTAATGAGTAAAAAAGAATATCTTGCTTACCAAAACGAAGCGTTCATTCTTAATTGAGTCCAAATGCCAAAATACCCAGTGAGGACCCAACTCATTAGCAATAATAAAACACAAGCTTGCTAAATATTACCCACCCATTCTTCAATTAATAATTTTTGATTAGCTTTAACACAAGTTTGTGGCATCCATTGTGAGTGGAAGTCACTACTCAATAATAATGGCGAACTTGACTACATCTTAATGATGTGTGATTCAGCTTGGGTATTATGATAAACTACATTCGGCAGCAAGGCCTCTGATCTGGAGGTTTTGAGTAACGTGAAACCATTTTTTAATTGTTGTCGTTCCCAGGTTCACACTGACCCGGGCGGTCGCACATGTTATGTTCCTGTCAATGGGCATAGAGTTAACCTCCAAAATGGGGTCAAAACACTACGAAAGAGCAAAAATATATTTTATAATAAAAATAGATGGAATACAGTTTTATAGTAAAAAAATATTGCCAGCTGTATATTTTTGCATAAAATAAAAAAATAAGTAAGAATTATCAGCAATATATTCCTGGAAAGAAAAAAATTCCAGCAAAAAAAAAAAAAAAAAAAAAAAGAAAAAAACTTACCAATATTACGTCTTTGTAAAAGAAACTTGTCTAGCAATATATATATATATATATATATATATATATATATATATATATATATAAAAAAAATACCAGCGATTCATTTTTGACAAAAAATCTTACGAGAAATACATTTTTGCAAAAGAAATTGCAAATGCTCCCCAGAAAATTAAATTTCGACGTTAAATGACCCATAAGGTGTTGATATGCCGCTAAATAAAGAAACAAATAAAAAGCAGGTGATTAAAGTATCGAAAATGTTTCATATTTAAGGAAATAACCATAGCCTTGATTATTCACGCATATGGCAAAAACCAGATTGTTAAATTAAAATCCAACGAAATACTGTCGCCCACACATGTTCTCACCAACTGAATGTTGTACCAGAAAGTTAAGAGATCCGTTGAAAGCCGAGTTCACAATCGACTGCAACAGTTAACACTATTTGGCAATGGGTTAATTCATTAGTTTATTTTTTTCCACTAGTCCGCTGTAATATATATCTGGGCAATTGGAATTGTTTAACAATGACAAACCAAATCCATCTTAAGCAATGGATGATAAGTCAGAGGAAAAATCGGTCTTAATTGCTGGTACTATTTAATATATCGAAATCAGATCGCCCAGTTGTCTTTTATGCTATCATGATAGGGAATTATTCTGCATCGTACCTCGAAGATCTAATAGGTCATGGGAAAGGTCCACATTGCTGAGAAGTGACTTCATTACTCCCTAGGGTTACATATTTATGGCCATGTGTCACACTCAGCTACGCTTGGAAATCCTAAGACATTATAACTCTATGCGCACATTACATTTAGAGAGAAGAAAGAACGCAGATGTTAGTCGATAGTAACATTTGCAAATATATCCAATCATATTCCAACATATGTAGAAATAATTAATCGTTTTTTTTTAATCTATACGGTACAGAGAATTTTCTATACGGCTAACGAAGGTTGACTATTAAATCTAGAAGCACTCGTCGAAAAACACTCTTGGGACGTACCTTGAGCGAATAAACTTAAAACAGACGGTGCCTGTTTTCACTTTGGTGAATAAAAAGTGGATTTCAAGATGGAAGTCATCATCAAAGATGCTGCCGAAAAAAAAAATTCTCTTTCTCTCCGTTTGTCGAAGTTTTATTCTTAAAAAAAAAAAAAAAAAAAACTTTTAATTGTTAGTAAAATATTCCGGACTACTTTTTTTCTTCTAAGTATTGTTTATTAACGATTTGCGTAAATTGTCGATTCATTTCCATTTCCATTATTATGATTGTATGTTTCAAAATCATAATTTCATTTTTATTTTAAAAATTAATTTTGTATATATTTCATGTATGGCGAAGACTATATATGTAAACTAAAATTACGACTTTAAATATATCAAGTATTAAGAATAAAGTATTTATATTAAATATCATATCGATTTTACATATTTCAAATATTAATAAAAAAAATTACATTTCAGTTCATTATTTACATTATTCGAACTATTGTCCTCATCTTTGTCGCCATATTTATTACAACGTTTCGGCCGTTGTACGCTCCGGCATTCTTCAGTATCTGTCTATATTTCTGAGATGAGGGATTATGTACACTATTTACATTATTCGAACTATTGTCCTCATCTTTGTCGCCATATATATTACAACGTTTCGGTCGTTGTACGCTCCGGCCTTCTTCAGGTGGTCGGAATGTCGAACTGAACCCTTTAAAGATGAGAACAATAGTCCAAATAATGTAAGTAATGTACATAATACTTCATCTCAGAAATATAGACAGATACATTTCATTTATTAAGAACACTTTATATATCAAGTATTAAGAAACGTTGTTATAAATACGATAACAAAGATGAGGATGATAGTCCGAATAATGTAAATAATGTACATAATATCTCATCTCAGAAATTATAGACAGATATTAAGAAATATTTATATATAAAATATGAAGAAGACAGTATATATTTTAAATAACAAGTCGACGGTACATATTTCAAGTATTAAGAATATTTTATATATTCCAAGTATTAAGAATACTTTATATATTTCAATTATTAAGAAAACTGTATATTTCAAATATGACGCTTGTAAATATATTAAGCACTAAGAAAACAGCGTATATTTCGAATATCATACAACTGTTTAAGTATTAAGATGACATATTTTTAAGTATTAAGATATATATTTCAATTGTCACATATACATCAAATAAACTGTATTTCAAGTGTTCAGGAAACTATATCTCTCTCTTTAAAAGGAAAGATGTGTGTGTAACGAATGCATGGACACAATTTTCGACGGATTTGCACCAAAATTTCCAAGTTAGTGGGACGGCCAAGACCGAATTTGCATTTCCCAACTCCTATCGATAGTGGAAATAATCGATTTTACATGCTTCTACGGCCGTTTTCATATAGTTTGCGGCCATTTTGTACTGGCCAGAGTGAGAGCCTATAGCTGGCTGCCACGAATAGGCAGGATGATTCTATTGGCCAGCGTGAGAGCCAACATCTGACTGACACGAATGTTAACTAGCATGCAAAACAAATCGATAGCTGCATTCGTCACAAGTGGGAAAAATTTAAATCTGCATGGCACTTTACTCCAATTGGCTCATTCGCTTGCTTAAGCCCAACGTTGATTCTGATTCCGCAGAACTTGGTTGAGTGTGAAAAAGTATTTGTTGTTAACATTCTTTTTTCATTCGGTTTTTCCAGTTACGAGTCCTTTTTTTAAAGCTGATCGTTTTGTGTTCATTTTGTTTAGTTCTTTTTCGTAAAAGATTTAATGTTTAGTATAGAGCTTAGAAAAAATTCTCAGTGTGAGATAGGCAAGAAGTAAGGCATGTATCAACATCAGCACGGCAAAGGTCACTCCTTTAAAGGCAAGGAAGGGCAAAAATATTTTAAGTCAAGTGATAGCGATTGCTGTATGAGTCGTACGATTTTTGAATCAATCACGGCAACGCCGGGCCATGCTGCTATTATATATATATATATATATATATATATATATATATATATATATATATATATATATATATATATATATATTTAGTCGTCTGTATATAACTTAGAATATGTCGATTATATATATTTCGAGTATTATGAAGGCTTTATATATTTCAAGTTTTAAGAAAATTTTCTGTGTTAAGTATCAAGCAGACCTTATATTTCCATTATTATGAAAATTATGTGTTTCAAGCATTAAGACATTTTGCAAATTCAGGAGTCTTGCGTTCAGTTACACACACCTTCCCCTGGATAAGGCAAATATCGTTCTCTCTTGCAATAGTAGGGGAGACTGATCTCTCCATCCCTGATTGGAAACCTATTTTGGAGAAGGACATCTATTCAAAGTGTGTATCTTAGTGGGCTATGGACTCATAAAATGCGTTTAGTGAACCGAATTCAAATTCAAGTCCCCCCAACTTCATCAAGTCCCCCCACTTCAGCAAAGTAAACGTCTCTCTCTCTCTCTCTCTCTCTCTCTCTCTCTCTCTCTCTTTTGGTGAGAACCACTGTAAGAAAAGAAAATCTCCGAATTCCAAACCGGGGATAATGCAAGGGTCAACCACATCACTATTATTCCAAGTAAGTCATTTCACATATAATAAGAGAATTTGTGGGATAATCACTGATCTCCTACGTCTTCGGTGGCGGGAAATGTCTAAAGATATAAGCCTAACACCTTCAGACAAAACACATAAGGCAATACACCTTCAACATCTTCTTAGTCGAAATTCTATGCTCAAACTAGAAACGTCTATCCACTTACTTGATTTAGAACGTGGTTTTATCATCAAGATTATTGTCATATTTACAGTACTACCTAAATACACTATTTTTTTTTCACAACCTGCAATTTCCGGCCATACACAAAGATTCATTGCTCCGAATGGGCTTCAGGATCAGCATTGCGGTGGAAATTTTCAACAAATAGTGAGAAGCAATATATAATTGTGTGTTAGAGTAGCAATCCTTCTTTTATACAAGTTTCATTAAAACCAACTGACACGGTACTGCAGTTAAGCTTTTTTTTATTATTTAACTTTTTTTTGTGTTCATATAAATGTTGTGTACGTGCTTTTGTCTATATGTTTACCCGTTATCAAGGATGATTTTACTTTTTACTTTTAACTGAATATATGGATTGTTTTATATATGTATCTAGAGTTATAGGTGTTATGTTTTGCATATCATTCTACGTAGTACTAGTCGTAGTACTGTTCTCCGTGTCCTGAATAGCAACCGGGTTTGCTAGACATAGCCACACTATGTTCACCAGTCATTCTCTATTTATACTTGTCTATCTAATTTGCATACGATACTACAATTAGGAATGTTCTATTTTGCAAACAGGGTCAGAATATTAGGGCCCTGTTCATAGTTAATGTCATTGAATGCTGACTTTTTGTAATGTAAGCATTATTAAAAAACAAAAAAAATTCAACACCCAATAACAAAAACTATGAACACAGCCAATTTATATATATATATATATATATATATATATATATATATATATATATATATATATATATATTTGCAGCATTTCGTATCCAAACGTAAACAAAGCGTATTTTTTAAATACTGGATTTTTTAAATCTATCCGACAAATCGTTTATCACTTCCAACGTCAATTTTCGTGGATACTCGTTATTAACCTGTACAAATCTAGGATTAACAGTTATTTTCCCCAAATAAACTGTGCCTCTCACTCTTTAAGGCTCTAGATTGAGGAATTCTTGGCCTTTGAAAAGTATGAACATAATTTATAAAAACCAATCAACTGAGACATTGTCATAGCGTAACAATCTGTAGACCTTTTAACGCTTAAAATCGCTATTATTAATTCCCTCAGAGAAAACACCAACTTGTTTATTAAGTTAACACTTTTTGACCTTTTAAACGATTTTCAGTACCTCCTTTAATTAATACCCCCATTTCTAATACCAACTAATTATTAAGATCAATCCCTTATATTAGGGACTAAAAGCAGGTTTAAATAAGATTTGTAGATGACGAAAATTAAGGATATACTTACAGTGATTTATGTTAGATTTCAAAAGAATTTGTTAGGCATTTTATCCAGGATTAAATTTTGTTGTGTGTGTTTGTTTATATATATATATATATATATATATATATATATATATATATATATATATATATATATATATATATATATACACTACAGTATATATACAGTGTATATATATATATATACACACACACTACAGTATAAAAGTTTGATGAACCTCCTGGTACTTGTTAAAATTTGCCCCAAAAGTAGTTGAATTTATTCTAAATAAGAGAAAAATATTATACATGGTTACAAAAAGTGTGACATTATTTTTTTATTAGAATTTTATTATGACAAAAAGAAAAAAAAGCATTTTATGATTAAAAATTGCTGCACATGTCATAGTCAGTGATTGAAACTCTGTAGTGTTGTGAGGCACCCACACCCTACGCACTTTCCTTCCAAATATTTTGATAAACAATGGAAGTGAGTGAGAACGTTATAACTTAGTGTCTATGCCTGAGAGAATTCAAGGTCAATCCTTGACAAACAGTTTCACTCTGCTTACTTTAGCTCCGTCACCAGAGCAACAGCCCCGAGAATTTTTTTTATTCCTCCTCCTATATATCGGTTCTCAAGATTGGATGACTAAAAGTTAACCGTAATACCCAATATGAAGCCTATTCTTAGCTATTGTATGTATGACCAGAATTTGCAGTTTGTGGAAAGATTAGTATAGAGATTGTTAGCAAGTTTTTATATTACACTATTTTCTACATATTCATAAAACTGAGACGTATAGAACGGGGAAATTGCGTTAAAGACATTGAAATAAGATTTATTAATTGTTATATAGAAATAAAGTGCCGTTGCCAATACTAGAGTTTGAACACGGATCACCAGAGAGAAAACACAGGCGATCCCATTTTAAATAAGTAGATCATGTGATTTTAAAGTAGATGTATATATGGAAATTAGAATGTCGTCTAACTGATCACTATTTCTACACTATCCTCTATTACTATACGAATCACTATTTCTACACTAACCTCTATTACTATACGAATCACTATTTCTACACTATCCTCTATTACTATACGAATCACTATTTCTACACTATCCTCTATTACTATACGAATCGCTATTCTCTATACTATTCACTCTACTATTTCTCTATACTGATCACTATACGGATTACTATTCTGATCACTATACGGTGGTTACTTGACTAGCGAATGGAGTTGAAATATTTGTAAATTTCTTCTCTACAGTGCAGAAAATGTATCAGCTTGGAACAAAATTTCCAAGCTTACAAAAATAAATTTATAATGCTTTTAGAAAAAAAAAATGGTTGAATTTTATATAAGTGCTTGCATATATACGCAATAGGTGAATTTATTTAACCAAATATACAGAATTAGTCTTTTTTATGAATTTAGAGAAAAAATTCAAGGTTGTCCTAAACTTTTGATCACCAGTATATGTAGAATGGCGAACTGCATTTCATTTAATTTGGATAGAATAAACCTCACAGTGCTTTGGGCGATTAGTCTAACCATTTATTTCAAAACATGTACGATAAAGGAAAAACATGAGACGACTTGGAAATTATTAGTATATTAAGTTGTGAAAAGCTCGTTCAACTTAATGAACAGATGTTTTTGTCATTTTCATCACTTCTTTCATTCCCAAGTTGTTAATTACACTAATTCCTTGTTGGTTAGGTCAGACTGTTACGACGGTGCCAGAACACGGCTCACAGAATTCCAAACCGTATTTCTTTTATAGATATATGTAAAGACATATGTCCTCCAATGTAAAGATTTGCAGATAGTGTAACTGATAACGTCACGGAAAGTGAAACCGGGAGGGTCGGGTTATAATCCTGGTCTAGACGATTGCGTTCGCTTTCAGGACCCACATCTTCTCCCCCGACGAAGCGAATAATTAATCAGTAGGGGAGACTGAACTCTCTAGGTTTGGGTGTCATCCAGGAACATTCCGAATTTCAAACCGCGAAGTAGGTAGTGGGAGACCTCCTTAAGGCTTACGGACAGATCATATTAAAACACCGGTTACTGTACGAGCAAGGAAGTTAAGCAAATTCAATCCTGGGTAATACCGATATTGGTAACCGGTGTAAGCTTGTATGTGCGGTTAGTGTAATAGATAATGGACCGGAAGTGCAAGAGAAGAATGAGAAGCAGAAACGTATGGTAAAAATCAAACAATTAAAATTATAAAAACTTGGCGCCAATCTAGTAGTTCGCTTAAATCCAAAAAGTTTTGGTACCGTAGAGGGAGAAACATCAAAACAATTACCACAAAATCTTTTATAGAAATGGCATAGCGAAGCTACGATATGGCGGTGGGAAAGTTAATATTAGGTCAGAGCCATTATTGCAGTTCCTTCTCTGGACCTTATCAACAATATTTAAAAATAGATTAGTGGGAACAAGAGAACAGAAACGCTGCCCAAAATGAATATTTATTTAATCATTTCACCCCATGCCACGAAATAAAGTCACTAAGACGCAAGGGTAATTGAGTGTAAGATGATATTAAGAGAAAAAAAAAACTACTATTAAAGAGAGAATAATAAAAGTAGATTGATTTAAGAAGACAGAAGATATTGATTGGCATTGCATTTACATATTTGAAGATCAAAGTTGACTGGAAAGCAAAACGCTAGGAGTGAGTTCGAGAAGTGCGATAGTAGAATTTGTCAACAAAGAATTTACGGCTACATTAATTTAGCAAATTCAACAGTAAAATGATGAAACATTGTCGTCAATCTAGTTCCGCTTAAATTCATAAAGTCGAGGTACCATACAGGAAAGTTCAACAGAACATTATTTAAAATACTCTATTTATATTATTCGGATTATTGTCCTCATCTTTGTCACCAATAGTCCGAATAATGTAAATAGTGTACATAATACATCATCTCAGAAATATAGACAGATTATTTAAATTATTGACAATAATTTGTTTTGGGTCTGTCCGCTTTTATAATGTCAACAAAGTGTTAATTAATTTTTCATTTATAAGTAATGCCAAAAAGGTATAGGATAAAGAAATATATATTTGATTAATACAATATATCAGATTAATAAAATATGCCAGAGAGATCAATAAAAGAACGTGAATTAAGAAGACAGAAGATAAGGATTCACAATACATTTAAAATTTTGAAGAACGATGATGACTCGGAAGCAAAATGTCGGAAGATATACAAACGTGTTACATCTAGCCACTTCTATTTTAAAATGACGAGGCCTTGACCCCAATATAGTACTTCGCTTAAATTCATAAAGTCGAGGTATTATTGAGGAAAGTTCATCTGAACAATTGGCATGAAAGAATTTATAGAAAATACATCTACTATCTACATGTTAAATATAGGTTACACAACCTTTCTTCCTTGTGTATTTATCAGCTTACTTGATCCTGAAATTATGGGTCTGATTTTTTTTCCTTCCAAGGTAAGTTCGAGGAATTTCGAATCGAGAAACTCCTCCTCTACCCGGGAGATTTTGGGAATACAATTAGCCAACTATAAATAAGGAAGTAAGAGAACGTTATTTTGAAGACGAAAATAGCTTCTCTGTACAAATAACCTAATTATATTAAACTTTTGATGTGTTCGGTGCTTCGAGTTTTTCGCTGTCACCAAATGCCATGTATTTCCCTTTCTTTCCATACACACACACATACGCACACAGAAACACACACATATATAGAGAAAGAGGGAGAGAAAGAGAGAAAGAGAGAGGGTATGAGATACATGCATACATATAATATATATATATATATATATATATATATATATATATATATATATATATATATATATATATATATATATGTGTCTGTGTGTGTCTATGTATACATCTATAGATGTATGTATATATATATATATATATATATATATATATATATATATATGTGTGTATAATAGATGTATATATAAATATGTATATATATATGTATATATGTATAAATATATATCTATGTATATATATATGTATGTATATATATACATATATATGTATGTATATATGAATGTATATATATGTATGCATGTATATATATGTTTTTATGTACATGTATGTATACATATATATGTATGTTTGTATATATATATGCATATATATATATGTGTGTGTGTATACATATGTATGTATGTATGTATGTATATATATATATATATATATATATATATATATATATATATATATATATATATATGACTTCATTTATGGAGAAATAGAGTCCAATTCTTTGACTTTCTTAAGTCATCATCAGGGTAGGTTTTGAGCTGCGAGAGAGGCGCTTCTGGCTAAACGTGTGGGATTTTTCGTCCCGCAGATTTATATACGAAAAACAAACGCGAATGGCCTCATCAGACTATCTTTAACTCGTCTCCCTAAATAGGCTGGACATTCACAGCCATTTTCGTCACTTCCACCAGAGGGTAGAAAGGGAATAAGGAGAGAGGATGTCGATCACAATGTTCGGGTGCGCGGGGGTCCACAACTAGGGTAGGTTGAGACAAATTATCAGTTTCGTTGAAACTGTGACAGAGTTTATCCATCGCACCCAGCATATTAAATTAGAAATAAATAATCTGAATGGACAGGCAAGTAACCACAAATATGATGACCTATATACGATCCTGTAAATATTGGAGATATCTAAATTTAAGGAAGACGTATGCTTCCAAGGACAAAGTTTTTAATTCATGAGAATATGTTTATATATATATATATATATATATATATATATATATATATATATATATATTGTTTTCTATACCTGGAGTTATATTTCTTTTTGAATTTGTAGGTCTGATGAATTGGATCTTGATTACGATTCCAATGTAATAAATTATAACCATGGAATATTAGTGTTTGAGCCTTTTTTATATTATACTCTTGCTCTGTCTTGGGCATTGAGCTCTAACCTGGATTCTATTATCATGGAAATTTTTATATTTATACATGCTCTCTGATATTGAGCACTTTACCCCATAAATATAGCACTCCTTAAGAGTATATTTCTTCATTTATATATATATATATATATATATATATATATATATATATATATATATATATTATATTGTGTGTGTGTGTGCAAATAAGATGCGATGGATAAATTTGTCGTCTAAATTACACAAAAAAATTTCCAAATTACACATAAATATCTTTACACAATAAAGACTTAATTTATTCCGTAAAATCGTCATTGGCTTCATCCACGTCATCCAAACGACTTCGGAATCTCCTGGATCTATTCTGGACGGTCTCCTTGTTTAAGTTGGTTTATATTTATTATTATGATTATTAATTATTATGAGTATTATCTATAAACCTATTTTAACATAAAATATTTTATTTTAATATATAATATATATTATATAAATGATGATATAAATTTACTAATAAATGTTATAATATATCTATTATTTTATGATATTATTATTTTATATTAATATTTTAAAATTTATATTATTTGGATATATAGGAAATACCATATCTGAAAATAAGTGCCGTTTATTGAGATTTTACCATACGAATACAACCTGGGGCTTCGAATTGGTGTAATTATTAGAAAGATGGAATCGCTTGATCCTTTACGTCTGAGTAGTGAGTTCGATCCTCATCGCGAGCCCCATTCTTTCGGCGTTGTTTCAATCTGGAAAAGTGCCATAATTTATTCGCTAGTTTTAGAAGTGGAAAAAATTTGTGTGTGTCTTTTGATGTTTACGTGTGCATATATTATGTAAATTTGTCACAGATTTGTTGTGCCTTGATTTATACATTTTTGTATGTTTTATAACGTTTCACATATTAGTGGTACTTTTTTTAACAAAGATATTTGTGTATAGCATTGTTAGGAACTTCAATGACAAAGTAGAAAACGTCTTTTCCGGACTTCATCGGAACTAAAGTGATATTTACGTTGATGCGTACAAAGCTAATATAAAATATAAAAGTCTATATAGACTATAGTCTAAACAATTCCATTAAAAAATATTTAAAAGTTTTAAATTTTAGAGATAGTTCTCCTTTATACGCACATGTTCTTAAACCACTATTATCCGATGAAGTCCTGATGTTTGCAGCAGGAAACTGTCGTTGATTTTTTTTTTTAAACATTTTTCCGGTCCATAATCAAATATACAAATCTTTTTTTTTTCCCATATGTAATAAAAAGCAAAATATTTTTTATTAATTTTCTATAATTTGTTTTGTGAGCGATATGAATAAACATAATTAATTCAACAGAGTCTAGAATACACCGACTGAATCTTTTGAAAGAGAGACTATATAATTAGTATTTATTTAATTAATTTCGTTACATTAATTTGTGCTACAAATCCAAAGGTGAAGTGGGTTAAGGCTAATCCACACTATTTATCTTACACCTACCTAATCCGTCGCCATGACCCATTCAATCTAACAGTTTTCTCAATCACCACAAGAAGCCATCCTTCACCAGCGGATCCAACATGCACCACAATACGACATATTCGCAGTGATCATAACAAAATAACCTAGTTTTTAAAGTTCCTTCATATGTACAAATATTTTCATTCTTTTTGCAATATTTCAAAATTTTTAGAAAATATTATTCATGGAATTCTTTTATTATAAATACTGATGACCTCAGATATAAACGCTCATTATCTTCGAATAAAAAAAGAAATGCATGCAGAATCTAAAAAAATGTAAAATAAAAAAAAAACTAAAAACTAAAAGTATTGTTGTTTTTAATGAGACTGTTTGCTTTGAATGTCTACTAGAATTCAAGTTCACCGCAGATCTCCAGTAGAACTTGTATTTGTCCCTTGTGTCATCCCAAAAGAGTATCTGATTTTTATTGTCGTGTACCTTTACATGTCAGACAAAGAATAAACCATCCTGAGTATGACGCTAAACTACATCCACGTCCTAGGTAAGCCGATAAACTACATCCGACAACAAGGCCTCTGATGAGCAGGCTTTAGGAAGCATGGAGCCACCTTTTAATTGTTGGTGTTCCCAAGTCCACCCTGACCTGCAGCGCTATCATCTATTACTGTCCAAGCTATGGGCAAATAGTTAACCCCCAAAAGTGGGGTCAAAACGTGTAAAAATAGTGTTTACTACTAAGAGTACATTTTTACAAAAAATTGTTGCCAGCAATGAATTTTTGAAGAAACAATTATTAGCAATATATTATTTCCAATCAATACTTCTTTTGGAAAAATATTACGTTTTTGTATTTTAAAATATTATCAGCAAAATTCTTGTCGGCATTAAATACCCCATTGAGGTTTATATGCCGTAAAAAATGGGGTGCGCGACGGTTTCCATCCTCACTAGTCTAAACAGAGTTCAAAGCGTATATGTGGCTTTGAGGATGATAAAGCATTTTCTAAGCTATGGCTTCTTTCTCACAGAAAAAAAAAACGTAAAAGTTTCTCGCTATTCTCTCTTGCTTTCAAATGCAAATACGGGTTATATTCAGGAAGTTTTAAGATATATTTTGGAGATGCCATTATAATTTTCCTGAATTATTTCATTTTTAGGATATAATTATTAGGTTGGTGCAAAAATAATGTCGATTTTTGACATTCAACTTTTAAAAGATCATAACTCCTTTCATAATAAACTTTATTAATCGAAATAAGAACCATTAGAATCGACATATTTTTGCCAACGAGAAACAAGTTTATTTATCCCATTAGCGTAGAAATCCGGAATTCTGGAAGCGATGAAGTCATTGAAGGCCGATTCGGCATCATCTCGGCTTTTGAAGCATTTTTCGCGCAGCAAGTTGTCTAGATGCTTGAAAAAGTGATAATCGGTGGGCGAGAGGTCCGGTGAATATGGTGGATGAGGCAGAGTCTCGTAGCCCAATTCGTTCAGCTTCTGCAGGGTCAGTTGAGCAACATGTGGGCGAGCGTTGTCATGGAGGAGAATTGGTCCCTTCATATTGACCAATCTCGGACACATACGTTGGAGCTTCTGGTGCATTTCGTCACTTTGTCGGCAGTACTTCTCCGCCGTAATCGTTTCGCCCGGATTCAAGAAGCTGTGATGGATGAGACCGGCCGCAGACCACCAAACAGTCACCAAAACCTTTTTTTGGTGCAATTTCGGCTTCGGGAAGTGTTGTGGAGCTTCTCCTGCATCCAACCACTGTGCCGAACGTCGCCGGTTGTCGTAGAGGATCCACTTCTCATCACACGTCACAATCCGCTCGAGAAATGGGTCGTTTTGGTTGCACAGAAGGAGCGTAGAAGACACCTCAAAACGACGATTTTTTTGATTATCGTTCAATTCATGCGGCACCCATTTATCCAACTTTTTTGACTTCCCTATTTGCTTTAAATGGCGAACGACTGTTGAGTGGTCGACCTCGAGTTCAACATCAACGTCTCGTGTGGTTTTGCGAAGATCGGCTTCAATTAAGGCTTTCAAATGCTCGTTATCAACCGCAGTCGGCCGGCCGCGACCGTCTTCATCTTCGAGGCTCTCGTCACCATTGCGAAATTTCTTGAACCACCGTTGTGCCACACGTTCGTTAGTGGTTCCTGAGCCAAACGCATCATTGATATCACGGGCTGTCTCGGTAGCTTTTCGGCCTAGTTTGAACTGGAACAAGAAAATCGTGCGGATTTGAATTTTGTCCATGCTGTCGAAAAGCCTGCAAAAAAATGAATGAAGAGATTGAGAACGGTAACGAATAACACGATTCGATAGAACGAAAGACGCGCTTCAAAATGATATATAACATGGCTATATATATCAATGAATTAATTCAGAAATCATATATAAATGTAACATATGTGAAAAAACGACATTATTTTTGCACCAACCTAATACTATGCATCTAATAAGCTGATTTACCAACTTTTGTTATTTCAGATTGAAAGAGACGGCTGTTAAAGCTCTTTGAACACACCCCTGTAAACACTGTCACAGCGGACAAGTTTGCATAATGAAGACCGTTTGGAATCTCGCTATGCAATAAAGTCTTGTGTTAAACTGCGCAAACATCCTACAGAAACTTATGAAATTATCCCGAGGGCTTATGGATTAAATGGTATGAGGGAAACATCTGATTTCCGCTGGCACAAGAGGTTCAAGTAGGGTGTAGAGGTTGGAAGAACGATGAGCGATGTGAGAGGAAGAAAATGCGAACGTGGACGTTAGAACATCTGAGCTGTTTGAGAGAGTCTGAAATTTTCTGGATGAAGATCGTTATTCGTCCATAAATTCTTGAATGTGGTTTAATTTAAAAATTGCATTGTATTCATCAATTTAATTGATAAATGCGGCCGAATTTAAACACTGCATTGGGTGAATATGTCAATTACTTGATGAATGTGGTCAAATCTAGTCATTCCATTGAAGGTTTCAAATTTTTATGAATGTGGCCAAATTTAAGCAATGCATTAAATGTATTCATTTTTTATGAAAGCGACCGAATTTGCAGAGAACATTTCATTTTCTTGAGAAATGTGGCCGAATTTAAGCATTGGCTTGAATGTTTCAAATTTTTTTTATAAATGTGATCTAATTTAAACTTTGCATTGGACGTGATAATTTCTTGATGAATGTAGTCGAATGTAGACATTTCATTGAATATTCTAATTTTTTGTTGAATGTCACCAAATTTAAACATTTCATTGAATGTATCAATATTTTGATGAATGTGGTCGAATTTAAACATTGCAATGGAGGTGAAATTTCTTATGCAACGTCGGAATTTCTTAAATGATTTAGCCATATTTCAACATTGCATTGAATCTCTGCAACATCACGGCTTTTACACATGAATAAAGTTTGATTTTCTCTCGGTGTTTAGAGACAGATTATATGTTACCAACAGTGCCAACGTTGAATATTTGCAAAATCTTATTTTCTGTTTTATAAATGTATCAGACAGACGTATGCCTTCAAATATACTGATTAAAAATCCATAAGAAATTTAATAATAGTTAGAAAAAAATATTTTTTATGAAAACTTCCAACTACCGAGTTAAACCATTTTGCGAATATATTACAAATTATTTATGAACTGTTTTTCTGTTCATATGATACTATTTCAGATTAATAGGATCTAATATTCAGACTAAATTTTCAAAAAATTTCAGACTTCAAAATATTTCTAAATATTTCAGACTAATACTGAAAATACATTTAAAACTATCTTAACCGAAAAAAGAGACATGCATTATTTCAGTTTGAAAATTAGGACTTCACGCTGAAATCCGGGATTAAAACAAGTAAAAATTAACGAAGTCAAACGAATTCTATGACACAAATCATCTCTGATTATTGATTCCTTCGCCTAAAACAAACACTCAACTCCGCGATAAGAATTCTACGATTCTAATCGAATCTATCCTTCGTCAAAAAATGTCTATTCATTCGCATTCATCAAAAGTAGACTTACTTTGATTTGGTTTCATCCATTATCGATTTCTGCAACCGACTTGTCAGAATCTATTCAGCGCTTTGCAAACAGAGTGACAAGAAAATGGAAAGAAAAACTTTCATCCGATTACCGTTCGATCAGTTCGATTTTAAGAATCACCTTTTTTTTTTCGTTAGAGACATCAGACAATAAAATGTCTATTGTGCAGGGTTTTCGATCAGCGATAGAAGAGGTCAGTCCCTTAACACCGACAAGATTGTCCACTTATGAAAAGGCAAGATCGATTATAATCGATGTATATATTTCTTTTCTTACATTTGTCTGTCATTCGATATTCGATCACGTTCTTAGCATTTAAAACTAAGCTTTTTTACATTAATTTTTAGTCTTAGCAATTCACCCCTGAATATGATCTTGGATAAGTTTGAGATTCTGTGGGAAAATAAAAGAAATTAAAAAAAGATACAGGCCTACCTTAACGATTCTAATAACAACATTAAGAAGTTGATCCGAGAATTTGTGAGGATTAAAATAAAATAAACATAATATGTTCAGATTATTCAACCAAACATGTTTGAATGAAGGTATGGTGTCTTTTTTTAGTTCGTATTACAATCATCTTGTCCGTTGACTCAATATACATTAAGGGGTCCATAGCCTTAGTAAACTTACTATTAAGTAAATTTATTTTTCGATATCTATCTATCCACAACCTATATTTTGAATTTATGCCCAAATAGTATATTATATTTATAATAAACTTGAACTTTGAATCTACAATCAATGTAACGTTGAGACCCAGGACATTTTTTAAAAAAAAGAAACCGTATTGAAGAGTTCATAACATTTTGTACCTGATGAATGGGAAAACCATGAAATTCTGAGTCGTAATATAAACGTAGTTATATGTGTAATTAATAATTTATACTTTATAGGTAATTTTAACTATATTAGGTACTGTTTTGTCTACACCACTGATTAAATAAATAGTCATTTGTTCACCTGTATGCGTACATAATCGCTCACAGATATGGTTGAGCTTATCTTTTTATATATATATATATATATATATATATATATATATATATATATATATATATATGTGTGTGTGTGTGTGTGTGTGTGTGTGTAAATATAAAAGTGAACAAAGAAGTCAACACTTACAGTCGACAGTCTGTTTCATGCTAAATGCAATCGTCAGGGCACGAGTGATGTTTTATATATATATATATATATATATATATATATATATATATATATATATATATATATATATATATATATATATATAGTAGGAGATTAAAACAAAAACATGTTAAAAATCGCTACACAATACCAATCGTGTTTCAACACCACAAATGTGTCTTCTCGGACCATTGCAAATTACTAGTGAATGAACGATTTAATTTCAAAAGCAGAAAATTTCCTCTTTTTTCGAGAAAAAAAATTAAAATTTGGTTTGTGGGTTTACAGCGATTAGCCAATCAAATGTGACCTACGCTAAATTCAAACTAACCGAAATGAATCTATATAGGTCATGACATGAAGTATTCTGCAAAAAAAATTCTAGGCAATTTCATTTGATGTAGATATGATAATATTATTTTGTAGAATGTAGAGAAGTTCGGCGTTAAACTTTCAAAAAATATTAAGGGGAAAGTGTTCGAGGGATAATCTAACATAATGTTAACTATTTACATGCTCGATCAGGCCTCTTTAAGAATCTGGTAAATAAGTTAATCGTTTTAAAAAACGTAAAAAGACGGAAATCAGATCATGAATATAAAACTAGTTTGGTAAATAAATATGCAACCATTAATAGTACCCATATTAGATCTTCATAATACTGATTAATCAATGCAAGATATTAATAATACTAACTAACCAGCTGTGCATCTATATAAGATGTTAATACTAACTAGGCACCAATACAGAGCTATATCTAAATAGATTTACATTTAGTATAGATCTGTATTGATGTTTAGTTGGTATTATTAACATCTTTTATGGGTGTACAGCTATTTAGTATTATTATTAACATATTACATTGATTAGTTAGTATTATTAACATCTTATATGAATACACTTTACTTAACGGTTGCATATTAATTTACTAAAGTAGTTCATTAATTTATTCCTTTAAATGTAGTTGCAGTTCGCTCTACATAGAGAGAACGACGCAAAGGCTGGATGTTAGAATAAAACAACACGTTACAGTGAAAATCCGAAACCTTAAGAACACTCCCTTAAACATTTTGACCAATACAAACAGGTTTTCCATCGCAGAACACCTTATAAATCGCCATAATTGTGCTGTTAGTTTTAGTGGTGACGCTTTTACCATCCTTTGTAAGTCCTACTCAAATTACCACCTAAAAATATTGGAGGCCATCTATATTCTATCATTAAAGCCTTCCCTATGTAAACAGAAGGACTTTATATTAGGCCTCCAAATAATTACAATTTAATTTTTTTTTCCTCACTAATAAACTTTGTCGATTGTTCATTTTTTATTATATAATTTACTCTACTTACCTCGATTTAGCTCTGTTGAGCGAGGTACGAAACAGGTTAGCTAGCCCGTTTTTCATTTTTACTTTTTATTATCATGAGTGGTAATAATAAAACTAATTTTTGTCTATTCCTGGCAGTGATAAATTTTGGTACCACAAATATATCTTTAATGTAGTTTTGTATTTATAATCTGATTTCCATTTTTTTTAAGCGGTTAAGTTATTTGCCAGTTTTAGAAAGAGGCCTTTTACTTATGAACATGTGAAAGTTGAACGTCACACTTCTCTATTTTTTACGAAATAATGTAATCATTTATATCTGTACAAATGAAATTGTCTAGGATTTATTTTCAGAACATTTCATGTCATGACCTACAGAAATTCATTTCGATTAGCTTGAAATTAGCGTAGGTCACATTTGACTGGCTAATCACAGTAAAGGTACAAGACATATTTAAATTTTTTTTCGTAAAAAGAGGAAGTATTCTGCTTTTGAAATTTAATTATTCGTTCACTCACCAGCAATTTGCCATCGCCCAAGTAGACACATTTGTGGTGTTGAAACACGATTGCTATTATGTAGCGATATTAAACATGTTTTTGTTTTAAACTCCTACAATAAATAATATTTAGAAGTACTCTGTATTGATCTCCCTTTCAAATCAAATGTTACTGAAAGTAAAATTATACTCATTTCTCATTTTACACAGACACAGACACACACACACACACACACACACACACACACACACATATATATATATACACACACACATATATATATATACACACACATATATATATATATATATACACACACACACACACACACACACACACATATATATATATATATATATATATATATATATATATATATATATATATATGTATTACGTATTCTTTAGATATAGAATCCGAACAAAACTGGAGAAATGAGTCAAAAGAGACATAGTAATATTTTCCGAAATTTTTCAGCATCATCATAGATGTATCTATCTATATTAATGAGATGAGGTATTTTGTACACTATTTACATTATTCAGACTATTGTCTTTATCTTTGTCACCATATTTATTATAACTTTTTGGCCTTTGTACGCTGCGGCCTTCTTCAGGTGGTTGGAATGTTGAACTGAACCCTTTATTTCGCTCACTGGAGTAGATTGTCCTAGTTCCACGTGCCATGTCTAATGGATGTCAGTTATCAGATATCTCCTGTCAATTCGCCTCTCCAAATTATCCACCGCCTTTACCAGGTATTCAATTCACACCTTTGGGTCCTATCACTGGATCTAACCAATGCCGTGTGAGTTCAATACCTGGTTAAGGCGGTGGAGAATTTAGAGAGGGGAATTAACAGGAGATATCTGATAACTGACATCCATGAGACATTGCACGTGGAATAGAACGGTCTACTTCAGTGAGCAAAATAAAGGGTTCAGTTCGACATCCCAACCTCCTGAAGAAGGTCGAAGCGTACAACAACCGAAACATTGTAATAATTATAGTGAGAAAGATGAAGACAATAGTCTGACTAATGTAAATAGCATTTTAGAGGTATTTGATGCAACATAAATTGCACAATGTTAAGAAAGATGGCAAATAATGTGAAGACCAATGTGTAATATAGACTATTTAGATTATGATGGTTCGTACTCTCAGAAATTATAAAATATTCGACATTGTATAGTAAATATTTTTAGAGACATATTATTGGTAATAATTAGGTTGGATAAGTAATTTTTCTTCATAATAAATAAAGGAACATAGGGGTTACAAATATCAAGAAGTTTTTTACAGGTTAGAAATATATATGAATAATGAGGTCAAGATTTGACATTATAGCCTGTCCTTACTCCAATATAGCGTGACGTGGATGTCAAGTGGTTAATTTGCGATTAAGATTATAAACATTTGTGCAGGTACGCACCACAGTTAAATTAATTCTTGTTGACAGAAAGCGCCTTTGACTTAATGCAGCTTTGAATATTGTTGCCACACTTGGACTGGTGCTCCTGCTATATATTCTTGATAAAATCCAAAGAAGACTCTGCAGTCTTATCGGACCTGGCTTCACGGCTCCAGACATTTTCCTACCGCTGTAATGTAATATCCCGTTGCCTTTTCTATAAATACTTTCATTGTTATAGTTCTGATGAACTTTCCTTTATGTAGATTTATGACTTTAAGCGCCGTGATTGTCTGGAGGCACGGTGGAGTAATAGATAGCGGTTCCGATTGAGGAATCTGAGAGCCGAGTTCGAATTCCAGTCGAATCCATTGCATTTATTTACGTGCTAATAACCTTGGGAAAGGTATGAATCCATTTCTATTACCCCAGCTATGGGCAAATAGCAGGACAGACTGGGTTCTATAGCTTTGGATAGAAACTGGTTTACCGCCGAGAAAATTGGCAACCTACTGCAGGAAAAAAGCTACCGCTTCAATCATGTATCGAAAGATACATGATCGCCTAAGCGTGTATCACGCATGGCACAACTGACTGACTGAGTTTCAAGTTGAATCCATTATATTCACTTACGTGCCAATACCCTTGGGAAATGTATGAATCTTCTTCTTCTTCCCCCAGATATGAGTAAATAGTAGGATGGCAACTGTTCTACTGCAGAAAGAAATTGCAACCTAATACATCATCAGTCATGTATAGAAAGGCACATGACGGACTAGATTGGCGGTAAGGTCTCATCACTTTACATTTCAAATGGCTAGATGAAACCATATGTTTTATATTAACAGTTTCTTCCCTCAAATATCTCGCTTGTTGACCTCTTCATCTTTTTGATTCACAGTCAAATTTCAAATCTTCCATAATTTTAAAGGTCATATTCTATCTTCTTAATTCCTGTTCTTTCATTGTTCTCTCTCCTCAATAATGTTTTTATTTCTCATATTCTCTAAGACTCAGGAATCATCTCGCCTCTTAGTGGCTTTATTATCTTGCATTGGTTGAAATGATTAGAAAAAAATGTAGGTAGTTTCTATTATTTGTCATCTTTTGTAATTATTTAGCTATTGATAAAGGTCAGGATTGTCAAGTAAATTTTCTGTATCATTGCGTGTTTGATACAACGTAAGTAATTCGACGAGAAATATATTTGGTTGTAATCCTGTTTTAATTATGTATAGACTTTTTGGATTATGATTTTAGGTAATATCAGAAATTATAACATATTCAAAATTTCTATAGTTAATATCTTTAAAGACACATTTTGGTAATAATTCAGTTGAAAAGAGAAATGAATTGACGATTAAATGTAGGCATAAAAATAAATATCAGCTTAAAAACGTTGGTCCTGAATTTTTTTTCTTAATTTTTAACTTATTTTTTTTTAATTTAAATTTTTAAATTTTGAAAAAATAAATTATGATTCTTCAAATTCTAAAAAAATATTTTATTCTTATCTGTATTTAATTTTTTAATTTTCAATTTTTAATTTTAAATTCTTAATTCTTAAAATTTTTCAATTGTTATTTTTAGTGCTAATTAACTTCTATTTTTTTTCATATATTACTAATAAATGAATATATTCATGTTTAAGTAAAATAATTAATCCCCATTTAATTATATAATGATTTAAAAATTAAAACATGAATATTCCCACTTATATATATATATATATATATATATATATATATATATATATATATATATATATATATATACGTATGTATCCATGTATATAATTGGTGTATACAGAATGAATTCCAATAACCAACAATTACTATTCTTAAAAGAGTGCTCAATACAAAGTAGAGCAGATATAATTTTTTTTTACATTTTAATATTACCCGTATTTTAAAGATCTGAATAGCTATTATAACATGATTTCGTTTTCAAGCTTTTAAATCATCCTATACTTGGGTTTTGATTGGTCATTCTAGCTTTTGTAACAACGTTTTCCCCTTACGAAGGGTCGTTAATTAATTTGAAACTTTTAAAACAATATATATATATATATATGTATATATATATATATATATATATATATATATATATATATATATATATATATATAAAAGGCTGAAACCCTAATATTTCATGGTTGGTTATTATTTATTTCATTGGATTCGTAATAAGGACCCAATTAATCAGACCTACAAAATAAATAAAAATAATAATAATAAAAACAGAAAATATATCTCTTGGTTTAAATAACGAAATTTCTGTAACAGTGTATATGTGAAAGTGAGGGAAAGAAAAATGAGAAATACTTATATGAAAGATCTAGAGTGGGGTAGAAAGAAAACCAAAAGAACAGTAAATAAGCTAGTGCGAGGATGAGGAATAAAATTTTAAAGAGAGAAATTGAATTAACGAGTGAGAGTTTTTAAGGAGTGAGATTTCGATGAATATTGTCAGATGTAAATTATTTTCTGTTTGAATTTATAGATTTGATGAATTGTGTCGTTATTATTGTGACACTATTTAGGGTTGCGTGACAAAAAAAAAGCGAGAATTAATTTAGGTGATAAGAAGCTATCACGAAAAGACACTGAGCGATGTTATTTTTTCTAACAAAGAAAAGTGGTAAAGATTTTCTTTTCATTAGCGAAGAAAGTAAGACCTCGGATCTGTCGGTTTTGATTTGATTTATGTTAGGACGGAGCGAATAAAAGATAACCGTCTGCCCATGGCAATAATGAAAATTTCAAATTGGTCAAATGGCCTACAGGACAGAATGCTAAGAGATAATATTAATTCTGACCGAGAAAAATGTCCGCTGACCATCCACAAGTTACAAAGAAAGAAAGATTAAATCATTAACTATCTGTGGAGATATCATTTGGGAAAAACACCTGTTTTATGTCAGAGCTGGCCATGATAGAAAAATTATTTTTTCGGAACATCATTGACCAACCTCAATGATTATTTGACGAAAATCTCGTTGACGAATTCCAGATGACGTTCGGTTAAGATAAGAGTCGTAGAGGTTGTTGTCGGGAAGAAGAAAAGAAAGAAAAAAAAGGGAAGATAATTTTTTTTTCCTTTGAGCGATAATTGCAAACACCCACGCTGCTGAGCATTCATTGGCTGAAGGGTGGCGTGAGCGGTAGGCGAAGGTAAACTATGAATCAGGAGGGGAGATCTGTTGACGCCCCCTGAAGATATTGGTTTGAGATGCCACTGTGAGAGAGAGGGGAAACTGTTGACGCCATCTGAGGGGATTGGTGTGAGATACCAATATGAGAAAGGAAGAATTTGTTGGACGATTCACTTAAAGTAGAAAGTAAGGACTTCCAAAAATGGAAAGTAATAAATTTTCCTAACCGAGAACAAAGAAGATCCTTATTGCGGAATTAGAATTATCAAGGAACCTCAAACTGGGACAAGCCCACCCCGGTTTTGGTCGGCGTCAATATAAGCAGAGTCGCAGCGAGTGGACAGCAGTACAGTGGAGTCAGGATTGAAGAGACAGGCAGGCAGTTGCAGAGTGAGCAACACAGACGCAGTTGAGCTGTGAGCCCTGAGACCCATCTCGCAGAAAGCTGACTGAATCGCATCACGACCTCAACTTCTAACTAAGAACAATTTATTTTTAAAGAACGACTTAGACTCACACCACCAAACCAAGTTTTGCGAATATCGCCTGAAGACACCAAAAACTAGTTATCGAAAAACAACTTAAGATGTTGAGACTCGTCTAACAAACGCAATGTGTCACGTATCTATATAAGCGGGTTGGGAGAAAGACGCAATCCTGTATTCAGCAACCAGATATAAAATATTGTTATTCTTTTTTAACACATTTGAACTTTTCGAGTTATTACTTAATTTTCTTTTACATATACTTGTGCGGTATTGCCCTTGTTCGGACACGACTTGCATTGCGGCCCGGCGACTGATTGATTTCGTCTATCTAAGATCAAATCACAACGTGGGTAGGTTAGACTAGAAATCAAAGCAGTTACTTCGGTAACCAGACGTTGGAGGCGAGCGGGGAACGAGAAGGCTGATGCCGAATCTAACCAGATTTCCTTCCGAATCAGCAAAAGGTTAGAACGTCACATTTGGTGCCGCGATCAATACCAAGTCACATTGGTCGTCGCAGGATAGAACGGCGACGGGGCAGACAGACGGGGTGACGTCACATTATCAATCCAATGAAATTATTATTAATAATAATAATAATAATAATAACGACGACAACAAAAAGAACAAAAACAACAACAACAACAATAATAATGATAATGATAATAATTGTCACTGTGTGTGTTTATCTAAAAATAAATACGATAAAATTCATTTCCAAGCATGCCTTGCGCCGACGTCTTAGTGGTAGAATCTCCGACTAACACCAATTCACTCAGGTTTCTATCCTAGGTAGAGGCAACCGGATGTATATATGTATATATATCAAGAAGGCGAATGTTATTTAATAACCTACATTGCATAAAGGTTATTTTTACTGGATATTCGTATTTGAATAGACAGTGTGTGTTTTTTTTATACAGTTTATTTATTTATTTACGTCTACTGTCCTGAATATTTATTTGCGAAAGATATCCGGTGTTTCATTGATTTATACAGAGAGAGGCCGAGAGTTATATATATATATATATATATATATATATATATATATATATATATTCAGATAAATATATTTATGAATTTAATGTTGTGCATCATATATATATATACATACATTTAAAATTTCTTTAATATGCCGTATATACACGTGTATAGTACGCGTTTTTCTTATTCTTTACGGTGGTCCCACTATACAGGGGTCATATTTTAAAAGATGACCTGTTGCACTATGATCAGGGAATTTCGTTTTTATGGTGGGGTTAAAATTCTTGCAAAGAAAAGCAGGCTTAGTATACAGGAATCGGCTTAAACTCGGTTATATATAAATATATACATATATATTATATACATGGGTGTGTTGGTGCTTTTATGTCTGTGTATGGGTTTATGAGTGCGTGTTTGTTTGAAAGTGTCTTTTTAATACCTGAAAAATACTCTTTGATTCCATATTTGTTACGAGCTTTCCATTCAACTCTACGAATTTCAACCCTACAATTTCATTAAAAAAAATCTAATAGTATTTTCTTTTTAGGCGGGTGTAGTAATCAGGGTAATGAAAATCATTTGATACTGCCAAGTAGTTTTAAAGTAGGAAAAGAAAACTTAGATCAGAGTTAAAAAAAAAAAGATGTTATCATTTTTATTGCTACCATCATTGCATTGTAAATTAGTTCCTCCAAATATGTAACAATATTTAAAGGATAAAATGAGTCATCTGATTTTTTGCTTTTTTTTTTGTTTTTGTTTTATTTTATTTTTTTATTTTTTTTTAGTAATATCTACTGGCTTCCTTCTAAGGTACTAGCATCATGGCCCAGCGTTGCCCGTGCTTGATTAAAAATTCGTACGACTCATAGAGCAATCGCTATCACTTGACTTCAAATATTTTTGCCCTTCCTTGCCTTTAAAAGAGTGCCCTTTGCCGTGCTGATGTTGCTACATGCCTTACTTCTTATCTATCTCACACTGTGAATTTTTTCTAAGCTCTACACTAAACATTAAATCTGTTATGAAATAGAACTAAACAAAATGAACACAAAACGATCAGCTTTAAAAAAGGACTCGTAACTGAAAAAACCGAATGAAAAAATAATTTTAACAACAAATACTTTTTCACACCCAACCCAGTTCTGCGGAATCAGAATCAACGTTGAGTTTAAGCAAGCGAATGAGCCAATTGGAGTAAAGTGCCATGCAGATTTAAATTTTTCCCACTTGTGACGAATGCAGCTATCGATTTTTTTGCATGCTAGTTAACATTCGTGTCTGTCAGCTGTTGGCTCTCACGCTATAATCTCTCTCTAGAATCTTCGTGCCTATTCGTGGCAGCGAGCTATTGGCTCTCACTCTGGCCAGTACAAAATAGCCGCAAACTATATGAAAAGTGCCGTAGAATCATGAAAATATGGATTATTTCCACTATCGATGGGAGTTGGGAAATGCAACGTCGGTCTTGGCCATTCCGCTAACTTGGACCTTGTGCATGTAAATTTTGGTGCAAATTCATGAGAAATTGCGGCCGTGCATTCGTTACACATCAAGCCTTTTATAGATAGAGAATACGTGTGGTTGGTTACAATTATTGAAAAAAATGTCTTACAAGATAAGCATAATTCGATGATTAATGAGTGTGGAAAAAGAAAAAAGAATAGATGTGTTGACTTTTTTGCATGAGTCAAAGCTTGAATATATAACGCTCGTCAAAGCTTGAATATATAACGCTCGTCAAACTACTGCCAACCTTAACAGTGAATAAAATGAAGGATCCACTTGTTATAGAAGAGAACTATGCCGATTTCTGAAGTTCAGCAGTGGGGATACGAGTCTTGAAACTTACTCTAGTAGTGGACTTCTATTTGCAATTAATAATCAATACTAGTCAAACAAATCCCACGTCAAAATCTTAGAAAAGTATCAGATAACGAGTATCAGCATTTCAAAAATATCGAAGAAAACAGGTCAGGTGATGTATCTCGATAAATATGTCCCACTGTGAATTCAATGAATGTCCGAAGTTTTGAAATGTGTTAGATGCTGCATCTGCAAAATTCCAATGATACTTTTCTTGATCAAATAGGAACTTCTGATGAGAAATGGATTCTTTATAACAATACTACGAAATCGGTTCAATGGCTAGGCCACGTCAAAGGACACACTTATTTCCAAAAGCAAAATGGCACCGACAGAGGTTTATGCCGAATGTATCTGTCTATTCGAGTATTTTGCAACATTTTGAGAAATGCGTGATAGAAAAGAAGAAGGAATTATCTGTCTATATTTCTGAGATGATGTATTATGTTTACTATTTACATTATTCGGACAATTGTCCTCATCTCTGTCGCCATATTTATTACAACTTTTCGGCCGTTGTACGCACGGGCCTTCTTCAGGTGGTTGGAATGTCAGTGAACCCTTTATTTCGCTCACTGTGGTAGACTTTTCTAGTTCCACGTACCATGGGTTCTCAAGGATACAGGAACAGTGGATAAAGGCGTTAGTTATTTCCAGTGAGAGGACCCAAAGATTGTGAGTTCAATACCCGTTTGAGGCAGTGGAAAACTTTCAGTGGGAAATTAACAGAAGATAACTGATAACTGATATCCATTAAACATGGCACGTGTAACTAGAACAGTCTACTCCAGTGAGCGAAATAAGGGGTTCAGTTCGACATTTCAACCACCTGACAAAGCCCCGAGCGTACTACGGCCGAGACGTTGTAATAAATATGGCGACAAAGATAAGGACAATAGTCTGAATAATTTAAATAGTTTTTATGCCGAATGTTTCGTTTGGTGTTATCCATTACAGCTTTCTGGAATATAATCAGAGCATCACTGCCGAAGTTTACTGCCAGAATCTGGATGAAATGCTCATTCAGTTAATGAAAATGCGGCCAGCACTATTTAATCGATGAGGTCATATCTGCTTCAAGACAGCGCCATATTTTCAGGATGACACTACAGAAGGACACCGACTTGACTTACGAGATTTTATCACATCCACCATATACGACTAATCTCTCGCCCGATGACCACCAATTTTTCAAGCATCTTGTCAGTTTTCATATAAGATACAAATTCTACTACAACATAATTATGTACAATACTGGATCAGAGGAAATATAAGTAAACGAATTGTTTACTTATATTTCTAGAAAAATTGAAAATAAATACAATGGCTCTAAATACAAATTAGACACATGACATAATAGATCACCCCATCTTAAATAAATCAACAAGAGTGTGCAGCAATTTTTAACATCAGCTTGAGATTTGTATTGTTACAAAGTTAAAGACTTTTAACACGTTCAACATAATGGATACCAAAAAATAATCAATTTCATATAGAGTTTTTTTTTTCGGGATTTAGCATGAACAAAACAAATTTACGGATTTGGTCGTAAATAAAAAGAACCCAAATAGGCCATGATGCCCCGGCGGTATACGCACCTGCCCTAAATGCATTGTCCCTTTTATAAAACCGGCATATCAATACCTTTTGTCTCAAGCGTAAACCGAACATGCTCAGTTTTTATTGGAATTATTTTTCGATTAGACATTAAATTAAGGCAACAAAGGATGATGCATTGTTCAGTTAACAAACCTATCCTAATCTGAAACATGTTCAGACAGGTTTATTTTATCAATGGATGAGACAACGCGCAGTCTGCTTTAATTTCACCGCTACTTACATAATCGATATATTTTTATGGGTTAATCAAATTGACGCTCTTAAACCTGGACAAGAATGGACAGAAGGTGAATTCTTTTTTACGCATTTTTTGCGCAATTCTTCTGCTACTACAAGGCTCAAGAGTAACTTAGTATAGGCATACTGAATAGGGCTGTTTATGGACGTAATAACTGTAGATTATAAAGATGTGTGGGATAGATTTACGGTTGACCCTGGACTTGAAAAGGTTAAGATTGTAGTGGTCGGGAAGCATCCTCTCGGGAGTCTGTTCCACAAAGAAGCATCTCTTGAGAACAAGCTGTCCAAATGGAACTATCTTCTTAAGCAGGAATAAATAGAGGAATTCAGTCCAAAGAATGGCAGATTCTAGCTGAAATGGTCGGACCAGGTGGAACCAAGTGATTGTTGGCGTCAGAATTTTTTTCCCGCTTGATACAGCGATAGGCGTAAAGTGTTGCGCCAGTGGAACATAATTTCACTGGCTGGAAAGAGCAGATTGCGAAGAAATTGTCGATTTTTGTTCAGATCTGGTTCCTGTAAATGCAGAGCATGGCAAGGAAGTAACATCATTTCTGGAACGGTGACGACAATTTCCTCAGCATTTTTAGCGATGGATCGTATAGGATTTTTGACGATTCAAGGCCAGTTCTGGATGATAAAAAAAATACTGATTTTATTTGTTTCTGAAAGTTACAAGCCATTTCCCCCACTTTCATTGGGTTGTTAGACCTGGACTGTTTAGGGGGGGAAACTTAAATACCGAGAAATGACACGTTTTTTTTTTTGCGTGTGTGTGTGTGTGTGTGTGTGTGTGTGTGTGTGTGTGTGTGTGTGTGTGTGTGTTCATGCGTTTGTGTGTCTTTCCGTGGGAACGTTTTTGCGTGTGTTTGCGCACACATTTGTGCGTGCCTATATCAGAAGTGACACAAGGCCGAAAGTGTGGGTCATCCAATGAGAACCGAACTTACTATTCAGTCGTAATTGGTCTACCTAGACAAGCTTTCTAACTAAAACAATATCTCGAAGTTCCCCCCCCCACAAGAAAATGCTTATAGACTAAAATATATGTGACCAACTTTAGCCTATTATCCTAGAAAATGCTTATAGACTCAAATCTGGCGTCTCGTCTACAGTCACTATCACACAGACGTGCCGTCGCCTCTCTCTGTCTTTTCTACAAATACTTTCATGGTAATTGCTACGATGAGCTGCTTTCACTGGTTCGCAGACTCTATGAATTCAAGCGCCTTACGAGGCTGGCATCCCGCTCTCACCCTTTCACTGTTGAAACTTTTAAATGTAGCCGTCTCTTCTACTCCAATAGCTTCATACCTCGTACCTCTCGCCTGTGGATCACCCTTCCCAATTACTGTTTCCCTGAGAGCTATAATCTCCAATTATTCAAATGTAATGTCAATCGACACCCCCAGTTACCTTGATCTACCCACTATCCTTCTCCTCAACCTTTCTTCTATCACTCCTATCTGCTCTCGCTCCAAATCTTCTGCAACCCCCTGCATCCTAGTGGCTTCCCGCCTTGCTCGGGGCGTAATGATTAAACAAAAAAAAAATATATCAACAATCCAGATTAACCTAGATTGGTTTGGTTTATTTATATTACGGCATATCAAACTCAGTGAGCTGTTTAATGACGACAAGATTTTTATTGCTCCTAATATTTTTTTTTCCAAAAATGTATTGCTGTTAATAATATATTGCTGGTACTAATTTTACCATCAAAATTTCATTGCTGTAATGACCTTTTGCAAAAATGTATTGCTGGTATTAAAACCTATTTTTAGCTTCTAGTGTTTTGACCCCAGTTTAGTAGGCTCAACTATTTACACATAGCTAGGGCTAACAGGCGATACCATCCCGAGTCAGGGTGGATCTGAGAACACCAGTAATTAAGAGGTGGTTCCACGGTCCTCAAAACCTCCTGATCTTACTTTTGGATGTAGTTTATCATCTTACCTAGGACGCAGATGTCGTTTATCGTCTTCTTACGGACAGCCAGATTAACCTACACGGATCAAGTAAACATTTATAGACCTAAAGATAAACGTCTATTATTAACCTATCAAAAGATCACGTAATTATTTTTTTTACTAATGTTTACCCAGTACAAGTCTCAAGATAGAGGGTTAATGTGAGTTGTTGTATGAGCGTAAGAAAGTGACAGAAATTAAGTCATTTTGGCTATGCAAGAAAGATAACGGCTAACTGTAGAGGTGAAGAGGTCAACATTTCAGTCGGTGACTTTAGAAGTATAGTGTGGAAGCAGACTTTGGAAGGAACCGGAAACCCAATTTTAAACAGGATAAAAAAAGGATAAACTGCTACTCCTGTTCAAAAGACTGTAAAGAGATGTGAATCGAATGACAGGAGAACCGAAGTATTCCTGCTTATAGACTAAGATATAAGCGACCGATATTTACTTATACCCGGATAAATCACAATTGGAGAATGATTATGTAAGATAGAGTATGCCAAGAGAATAAAATACTTTCTAAGAATGGTTTGAAAGAGAGTGTTGGGGATGTTTGGTGTGTTAGAAGGTTTCAGAAAGGTGAATTGAAGATTCAGAAATGGGTGTGTTCGATAATTTTTCATCCACAACAAATAAACAATGAGCATTTAAAGGCAATCAATTTCAAACAAAATTCAAAGAGAAAAACAATGGAATTAGAAGTTTCAATAATAACAGGTATTTATATACGAATAACATATATATAGGGAATTTATGATTGATGTTTGAGTGTCACGTGATAGGAGAAAATGTATGGAATGACTATGTAATGATTTGACATCGACGAGTTTACAGTTTAGGTTTGTTGATGAAATGAAACAACTTTTGTAGGGTGAAAATTGTCACCTATGTAAGTTCAAAAGTTAATGTGTATGTGTGTTTTAGTAGTAATTGTTTGTTTAAAGTCTCAAGGAGTTATGCACCTTTAACTGGATTAATAATAGATGGTTGATGAATACAATTTCTACTTGGTAGTGAATATTACCACTCTTTTTAGTAAATTGTAGATAGAGTACTTGAGAGAGAGAAATGGTGATTATTGAGTCAGCTAGTTGACGCGCGAAAAGTTCGTTCAGTGTAATGATACGAGTGGAGTTGTTTAGCATCTTATGAGGATTATGTTACTGACTGTTTGATCGAATGATCCTATTTATTTATTTTCTGTGATTCAAACCGGCTCCAAAGCGTTGAGCGGGAAAAAAGATTTGTAGAGAATTGCTACACATTTTGTGCTGTCTCGACCAATGAGAAGTCAAGATTGAAAAAATGATTGGTTAGGATGGGGTTGGTAGAAGAGTGTATTGTTATACGGGGGTGAGTAACAAATATGGATGATTCCATCAAGAGCAATTTAAAGATAATACATGTTCATTTATTCTGCCATTATTGGGCGAAGTCACATTCTTTAATCTGAAGAGAAAGCGGAGTTTTAGTCTTTTGTTACTTTGTTCTATTTTATGAATTATTTGAAAATCTGGTATTTAAAAAAAATGTCAAATTTACATAAAGGCCCCTAAAAATAAATAATTCAATTTTACCTAAACATACTAAAATATTTTTTTAGCATAATGTTTTTTTTTCTTAATGAACAAGAGTAAAATAATTAAGATTAAAACGAAAAATCAAAGTCGGAAAGTACGCAGCATTGACAGGATGTAGTTTTGGATGTGTTGATGTCATAGCAACATCCTTTTTTAAAGGAAAAAAAATAACCAGCGACATATGGAACAGATACAAAAAACATGTCTCTCACGTGATTCCCCAGGAGACACTTTCGATTCACTTAGGTGAAAAAATAAACCCCGAAAAAAAATGTAAGCCAAAATGTTACGATAATATTGTGGTATTGCCACTGTAGAATCACATTACTGATCCAATGGAACTCGTTCACAGTTTCTAGCGGGCGAGGATGGAGTTTTGTTGTTTAAGCGGTTTGCGTAGCGATAAACAGGTTTTATAGTCTCTCTTGACACATATTTATTAGAATAGTTATATCACAACTGATCTTCATTTTTAGAACGTTGGTGATCACCGTCCTCCAGAACTTCCTAGTTCTATTGTTTGATCAATTACTGGTCATCATAGTCCTTGTTCTGCCATACATCGGTAATGGTTCAGTAGAATTTATTTCCGTCTCAACATTGTCAATGATATGCGCCATGATGATAAATATAGATACGCAATAAGTAAGTTGATAATAACCGCGTGAATAGACGTAAGAGGTTTAGAAAATTAACGATCAAATGATCAGAAACTTCAAAGATATTCGTGACTCTGTGTTAGGTTTGCATAGAAGATCTGTTTCTTTGAGACAAAGAGATAATAGAGAAGCGAATTCCCATGGTACTATCAAAGAGTGGTAAAATAAAGGCGAAAAATAGTTTTTTTTTGTTCAACTGATACAAAAAAGTTTACTTTTAAATTAGAAGGAAGGAGAAGCAACTCTATTATATGTCACAAGGGAAAACACATGTAAACACAAACGACAACTGAAAAAAGTACTATAGTGTAAAAGGAAAAAATCTTCCTCTATGTATGTCTATACATGTGTGTACGTATATTTCTTACTTAAA
>CAHIKZ030000223.1:2177500-2255000 GCA_903632075.3 Acanthosepion pharaonis
ATATACAGATGTGTGTACGATCGACAGACGACAACTTGTTACAAGAAGAGCGTCGAAAGTGAACGCTTCGAATCAGGAAACAATGAGCGGAACTTATTGAAGTCGAACCTAAAAGTGAACAGTGTTAGTCAGTACAAAAATTGTAGAATAGTTTTGGAAAGACAATAGCTAATATCATACCTGTTGACTTCCCGTCAAGTCTGAGAGATGAAGACGTCAAGTCCGTATACGTCAAAAAGAATGTGTTCAACAGGTGCAATAAAATAATCTTTTTTTTTTCCAATTCTTAAATATAAAAATCATATAGTCATATAGAAGTTAGTTTAGTCTGATACTGTTTCACAAATTTATATGCATTTAGTCAGGATTAAAATCATTACGCTGTTTCTGGCCTACGAGATAGGCTTATTAACATTTACGACACGCATTAGATGATGATATTTGCTTCAGTGCGTTAAAGTTTATATAATTTGACTAGATGAGTTGGGATCAAATACCGATGAAATATTACTCGGAATCTGAAAGATTGATAAGATAAAAACAAATAGCAAACATAGATCAATCTAAAATATTTCGCTTTTATTCGAGCTTCATCAGAGAATGAGATATGAAGAAAAAGAATAAATTCTGGTATTCATACTTTGATTGTGTTTGATTTTCATTGATTAATCATATTTCACGGGCATTCGATTTGTTAAACCAACGTTAGGAAAATTGTAGCGTTGCAAATTCAAAGAGAGAAGACGCTTCCATTTGAAGTTTGAAAAATTAACGGATTGCAATCTTAATTGAAAAACTATAAATATTACTTGCTATATCCAAGTGTATAATAATTCTAGTTTGTCTATGTGGGATACTGATTATAATCCATATTTGTAATTCTGTGTGTGTAAGCGCGTGTGAGTGTTTCTTTGTATTTGTAGTAGTAGTACTAGCAGCAAAAAGCATGCATGCGCATAGGGAACGAGTTCAGTGAATGCACATTAATAGAAAGAGGCGTAAGGCAAGGATGCGTCTTCTCTACCGACCTGTTAAACCTATACAGCGAGTCGTTTCTGAGAGAATTGAAAACACTACCGGGATTTAGCATTGACAACCAAAACCGTAACAACATAAGATACGCAGATGACACAGTATTGATAGCAGACACGGAAAAGAAATTGCTTCAAAATCTCCTTCAGAAGGCAGTGACAGAGAATAGACTACAAGAAGACAAAATGCATGGTCACCAGTAAGAGGAAGAACTCGAAATGCGATTTGCAGTTCAGTATTTATCGATCCACCCACGAGGATAGAATGTGGCACAAGAGCGGTTTAATGTGGATATCTCCGAGCCCGTAGGCTCGGATAAAAATATAGCCTTTTTGAACCCGCCTAGACGGGTTCAGGCCCTGTCTACCTCCCCGGACGAAACCTTGCCCTTCGGCAAAGCTTCGTCCGGGTTCCTCACTGCTAATGCAGAGAGTTCGACAGACGCCGACTCGGAAGCTCACAAAGGCAACGTACTACACTTTGATCATTGCCCCCGGGCCGAGCTGCGATTTGCAGTTCGAGAACAATAGAATCAAACAGTCGCGGAACTATAAATAACTAGGAAGCGTCTTGATAGAGGATGGCAAGTGCGACACTGAGATCCGTTGACGTACTGGAATGGCCAAGGACACATTCCAAAAGTTGAGCAGAGTATTGCAAGACAGGAGGATTTCTTTGGTAACAAAGAAAACAATACCGAGCTATTACATGACATCTGTCCTTCTTTACTGCAGCGAATATTGGACGATTTCCTCAAAGATGAAGAGACTCGAGTCGACAGAGATGTGATTCTACAGAAGGATGCTAAGGATATCATGGACCGAGCATGTGAGCAACAATGAGGTCTTAGGTTACAAACAAAGAAAATGCGTGTAAATTAACATAAGGAAGAGGCAGCTGAAGTTTCTTGGAGACATAATGAGGAAGGAGGGCTTGGAGAACCTGATACACACAGGTCGAATAGAGGGAAAGAGAGACAAAGAAAAGCAGCATGTGACATACCGGACGAACTTGAGCAGTGGAATGACAGAAGGTGGTCTGGGGCGGGGAAGAAGAGGGAAGGAACTTGTAGCAGGCATGGAAATGAAATTACAATATCTCCTACCGAGGGTAGCGACGGAGATTGAGAAAAATGGATTAAGCATAAACTACAAGGAAATGGAGTGAACGGTCTTCAGTAAGTGGATGACCCCGAAATGCGATTTGAACACAAGAATCAAGCAGACGCAGAAGTTTAAATACCGGGAAGCATCTTAACAGAGGACGGTAAGTGCGACAGTAAGATCTGTAGGCGTATTGGGATGGCCAATGGCAGAGTCCAAAAGTTAGGCAGAGTACTGCGAGACAGGAGGATATCTTTGATATCAAAGAAAAGAATACTGAACTGTTACGTGACATCTGTCCTTCTTTATGGCACCGAATGTTGGACGATTTCGTCAAAGATGAAGAAGAGACTCGAGTCGGCGGAGATGTGGTTTTACAGAAGGATGCTAAGAATAATATGGACCGAGTGTGTCAGCAACGATAAGGTCTTAGAGAGGATGCATACAAGGAGGAGGCTTATACTTAACATCAGGAAGAGTCTGATGAAGTCCATAGAACACAATGAGAAAGGAGGGTCTGGAGAATCTGATACTCACTGGTCGAATAGAAGAAAAGAGAGACGAGGGAAAACAACGCATGACATACCTAGCTGGCTTAAGCAAATAGATGACAGAACATGGTCTGGGAATGTGGCAGAGGAAAGAAACGTTGAGAGCTGCAAGGGATTGAGCGAGGCGGTGAGCCATGATCGTCTACGCCTTGAAAGGACATGGAACATATAAAGAAAGTAGTGCCTATAGTGATTTTTACTTACATACTGTTTCTTTTAGTTAATCATGCGTTAGATTTTTTCAACAATGTTTGGTGATATAATATAATGTTTTTCACGTATGTATATAATTGGTAATATTGTTATTAGTACTCTCTTGAAGTACTTTCGGTGTAAAGAATTATGTTATTTCTTAATTAGGACGGCATTTGTAAAAGGAAAATTATGGCCAGATTTGTTCTTGTGTATCACGAGTGAGTTTAAATGGTTCTCTAAAGGTATTGCTGCCATATATGGTCTGGAGCCCCTTCTGTTTGTCTCGGGGTTCTTGATAAGATCCAGAGACGGGTATGCAATATGATCTGGCATCTCATCTGCAGTCGCTGCCCCACAGACGTGCCGTCGCCTCTCTCTGTCTTTTTTACAAATACTTACATGGTAAGTGCTCCGATGAGCTGCTTTCGCTGGTTCCCAGGTTTCATGAATTCAAGCATCCTACGAGGCTGGCATCCCGCTCTCATCCTTTCACTGTCGAAACTCTTATATGTAGCCGCCTCTTCTATTCCAATAGCTTCATATCCGCACCTCTCGCCTGTGGAACTCCCTTCGATTTTCCTGTTTCCCGCTTTAGCTATAATCTCCAAATTTTCAAATGTCATGTCAATCGACATCTCCAGTTGCCTTGATCTATCCACTATCCTTCTCCTCATCCTTTCCTCTATCACTCCTATTTGCTCTCGCTCCAACTCTCTGTAATCCCTTGCGTGCCAGTTGCTTCCCGTCTTGCTTTAATGCTTAAAAAAAATCTTGTCTAAACTTGACTAACGTAAATGAAATTTTATTCAATGTAAACACCTTGTCGTTTCAGGTCATAGACTATATTATAGCACGTGACTATATTATAGCACGTGACTATATTATAGCACGGTACCTCTGAATGGATTTGACGCCAAACATGATATCCATATCAAAATCTCGATTCGATGATGCTAATTTCCGTGTTCTTGTTAATTTTTTTTCATTTCGTCGTCATAAGCTGTGTTAGGCGAAACCAGACCTAACGCAACCTATTTTGGTATCTGTATATATTTCTGAGGTGAGGTATTATGTACACTATTTACATTATTCAGACTATTGTCCTCATCTTTGTACCATATTTATTACAACGTTTCGGTCTTTCAGTATCTGTCTATATTTTTGAGATGAAGTATTATGTATATTATTTACATTATTCGGACTATTGTCCTCATCTTTGTTGCCATATTTATTACAACATTTCGGCCTTTCAGTATCTGCCTATATTTCTGAGATCAGGCATTATATGCATTATTTAAATTATTCCGACTATTGTCCTCATCTTTGTCGCCATATTTTTTACTAAATTTCAGGCGTTGTACGCTCCAAACTTCTTCAGGTGGTTGAAATGTCGAACTTAACCTTTTATTTCGCTCACTGGGGTAGAGTGGATAAAAGGCGTTGGTTAGATCCAGTGACAGGACCCAAAGAGTGTGAGTTCAATACCCGGTTAAGACAGTGGAGAATATATTTTTCAAAAATTCACATTACAACCAAAAGCATTTGCGATTTCTCAAATTTTCACTTTTAGTTGTGATGCTGGGTAGAATAATATTTTTTTCATTCGTTTTTCAAAATAGTCCAAATTTCGTTCGTTTTTCGAAATAGTCCACATTCCTATTTTGAAGTAATTTACGAGATTTTGTTCCGCTTTGAATGTTAATCACGTTAAACACCACAATCTTTTTGTTTATTAATCTAAATGCAAGTCTTCCTAAGCCACATTAAATAAAAATTAAACCCAAAAAACACAAAAAAAAAAAACTTCTTAAATTTTGATTCATTAAACTGACTCTCCCCTCCGCTTTGGTCGCCATTACTGCTTCACAGATTCTATCCTCCGCTTTTGTCGCCATTACTGCTTCACAGATTCTCGCCATTCTTTCCACCAAAGACTGAAAGTAGACGGAAGATATTTCTGTCCAGCTTTCCTGCAAGAGTTTCCAGAGGTGAGTAGAACTTGTGGTTTGTTTAACTTTGACTTTTCGGTATAGGTCATCCCACAACAGTTCAATGGGATTTAAGTCAGCTGATTGCACCGGCCAAGACATCAGTTGAAGGACGTGCTGTTGCTCTTTGCTTTTAATGTACCTCTGGCAGAGTTTACTAGTATACTTTGGGTCATTATCTGGCATGAGTATAAATCCTTGAACCACAAGCTGCGTTTTTTAGTGTCACGAAATACGTTTGACTGGTAGTATTTTATATAAACCAAAAACTCATTACATAAACCAGAGGTACATCTCTCAAAATAGATTATATTATGTTTTCCATACCATAAGCTACAAATAAAATCAGTTACGCCTGTTGATTTTTTTCTTTTATTTCGGATTTAAGCGGCAGCACGTGGTAATCTAATAAACATTAACAAACCTTTTTTTTAAAAGCTGAAAGAGAAACGTGTTAAAGTAAATCGACTTTATCTGAAAACCGATATGTAAATTAAACAATTTTAATAAATGTCTGAAACATACATTTATTACAAATATTGCATATAAATATATAAAAATGACTCTGAGAACGATATCGTCGGGAGTTTTAAACTCCTGGTAGAGGCACCCATGGCGGCAAGGTCGAAGACGAGAAGCCAAATTAAGGGCGACCAACCCCAAAAAACCTGAACAATGGAACAAGCCGATGGTAATTACAACGAATCTCAACGGTTGAATAAGCGGATGAAGAGAGGAACTAAGGGAATGCTACAGATGGCAGAAATTGAAATTTTAAGAGAGACAGCACCAATCTGCTACAGTTTCATAGCTGGAGTCTACATGTCTCATTCTGTATGCGCCGAAGAGGAAAATCATGAATACAAGTGTGTTGGTCACTTCCTAGCAAGCTGAGGTTCAACTGTAGCAAATTCACGCCATCGGCACTTTCTTCGACTTCGATTTTATTTCACTTTCAACCAAATCTAGCAAAGCCATACGGCGATGAAAAATGGATGACGGGTGCAGGTTTTGTTGAAATTAGAATCTTAAAAATTAAAAAAAAAACACACACATTTTGATATTTTAATATTAAGTGTTATAATTCTATAAAAATAAACATTCATTTTAAAAGTTTTTCCAGATATGTAATGAAAAAGAGTGAGGAAAAAAATTTTTTTTTTTATATATTTCTCTGTTTATTGCTCCCTTTAATTTTTTTATTGCTTTATAGCCTGGTTATCAAGTCACTGACGGTAGGGATAGGAATAGCTGATTGATATCATATTTCCTCAACACTATCCCATTCACACTCCTCTCTCCAAATCTCGAGTTGACGTGTTAGGGCTGCCACTTTCTTTTCGCCGAGTTTAAGTCGGGCTAAATTTAAGTTTCCCCTTTTCAATTGACACATTCCGCTAAAAAAACATAGTGTACTGAATAAAATGTTTAAAAGTGACATATGTAAACAATACGCTGAAATAAAAATGCGTTCTTTGAAAAACAGGGCATACAAGTCATTAGAGATTTTCAAAAGATTATTTATAAAATTAAAGCAAGAAATACATTGTCTCCCAATACAAGAAATATATTGTCTCCTATGATAGCTCTCAGATCTACGCAGCCTGACCAAGGTTAATTTAATTTCCTTCTTTCCTTACTTACTTTCTTTGTTTTTTTCTTTCTTTCTTTGTCTCTTCTTTATTATGAACATTATCAAAGAAATGTATTTCGGTCAATATTTTGGCACGAAGATAAACAATTCATTTTAGATCCAGTTGAAGTCCAAGAATGAAAACTACGCACTAAGAAAGATTTTTGTTGCTTGGAAATAAATAGAATAGCCCGACAAGCGAAACGCAATCTTAATATATATATATATATATATATATATATATATATATATATATATATATATATATATATATATATATATATATATATATATATATATATATAATAATAAGAAAGCGTTTCGCTAAATATTTATATCCAAAGCTCTCCATTATAATATTATATCATCCACCATGTGGACTCAGTGTAAAATCTGGTATGTAGGTATGGAAGAGGTTATACACTAAGAAAACAAAGGAAGAAGAGAACAAAAGTGAGAGAGGGAAATAAGGAAAAGTCTTTTAACCAACCAAGAAATAGAATGATGTACATAACGAAACAATAGGAAAATGGCCACATGGAATTCTATGCGCAATTGAGAAAGAAATACATCTACAGAAGTAAGTCTTCCTGTTAATTACACGTCAGCTTTTTTCCCATGATTTTTGTCACGTTAATAATAAACTACTCGATTGTTTGCATTGCTATAAATTCTTATGAATGTCTCAATAATGACAACAAATATTATTTTATAATTGAGTGACGTCAAATTAAAATTGATGATTTCCCTCTTCAAATACTCTTTATTCTGTTAAAAAATAATTCTCGAATCAGATTCTCTTTCAATATGGATGACAAATCAAACTAATAATATTCATCTGATTTGCATAGATATTTTTCATTGCCTAAAGAAACCATTTATTGGTGGAAACCGTGGTAACAGGAAGGGATGGCGTGTTTATTATTTCAAAATATTAAATAGCTGTGCACTTACGATTTTTTTGAATTGTGTGTTTTAATATAGCCGTTTCCAAAACAATATATACTTTTTAAAAACAGTTTATATCTATATATTGTCATCAACAGACGGACAATTTCGCTGTATCACAGCTCTTCAGCGTGATTAATCTTCCGATTCCTTGAAGTCGAGATCGAAACCTGACCGATTTGGTATCAGTCAGATATACCACCACTAGGCTATCGTCGCACAGCAGAGAGAAAAGTGAAATAATTTTAATGTTTTCTATACGGAATACGCCAGTAGCCAGGAGAGCTCAATTCATAGTTGAAGAGTAATGCGTTAATAGAAGGAGTCACTGCTTTTAAAATCATATATATATTATATATATATATATGGATTAATTTGAGTTTGTGACCCGGGCGTGAAACCCACGCTCATAATCTCAAATCAATCTAAATAAATATCCTAGCTCTATCACTGACAATGAGCGTTTTTCCAATAAGTATATAATATATAAATAATATATATTAAAATTACACACACACACATACATACACACACACATTACACACGCATATATATATATATATATATATATATATATATATATATATATATATATATATATATATATTAAATTTAAATTACTCGTTTGGAGGCCAGTCTCGACGAATGGCCTGAAGCTGAAGTTTGCGTGACTTTTTACAGCTATTTTACTATGTTACTTATCTTCTTTTTCCAGGAGGGATTTCACATATTCATTTTTATTCGGTCGAGGAGCTAGCTCGCTTATTCATGAATCTATCACGGCAACCATAACGGTCCTGCAACAAGGTCGGAAGGTCATTACCATGCCATACTGCATTATAACATAGATGTTCAAAGCAAGTGATTGCTGGACGACCAACCTCTCTTACTCCACGGCTAAGTTTCCAGAGCAGGAAATCTCTCTCGATGTCTTGTTTTGCTCGCCTGCCATGTCCTGCAAAGCGTATTCTCCATTCGCGTAAGATTCTTGAAATATCAGGAATGGGTTCATAGAGTTGTGTTTTAAATTGGATTTTATCTCCAGAAAATATAATTATACCTCTCAGCATCCGAATATGGGAACCATCCAACTAAATCTCTAGGATTTTAGGTAATGTCCAGGAACTGACACCATATATTAACACCGCCTCTATAGTGGTTTGAAAGCCATCTTCGCTAGAGGTTGTCTGGTAGATCAGATTTCTACGTTAAATCCATTTTATTCAAGAAGACCCAGGCTTTAGCTATGCGATTTTTCACATCCTTTTCAGTAGAAATTATCTCGCTTCCTCGACAATCTGTTGTCATCATATATTATTATTATTATTATTATTATTATACTAATACTAATAATAACAATAACAATAATATCAAATATAATAAGGAAATTACAAAAAAGGCCAAAAAATTTAGCGTTTTTCTTTTTTTCTTTTCTAATCTATCTTGCGAGGTAATGGTCAACTTGCCGCCACTGTAGGATTTAAAATTTTGTGTAACGCCTTCTTAAAAAAAAAAAAATGGACACCATGTGCTAATGTGTCAAATACTAGCTTCTTCATCATCATCATCATCATCATTTTCTTCTTCTTCATCATCATCATCATCATTATCATGTTCTTCATCATCATCATCAGCAGCAGCAGGAGCATCATGTTCTTCTTCTTCTTCATCATCATCATCATCTTTTCTTCTTCATCATCATCATCATGTTCTTCTTGATCATCATCATCATCATCATGTCCTTCTTCTTCATCATCATCATCATCATCATGTCCTTCTTCTTATTATTCGCCTCCTCCTCCTCCCCCTTTTTCTTCTTCTTGACGATCATGGCCTTTCATGATTTCCCGCACTTTTTCGATTTTTATTATTTTGCTTTTTCTCCCAAACGCTTATCTGTCATCTATTTACTGAAGCTCTCTAGGTAGGTTACACGTTCTTTCCATCTGTAACTCTTGCTTTCAAGCTTTCTTGTTTATATCAACTTTTCAAAGCTCACTTTCCTTATAACGCACCCTAGAAATATTCATGATGCTATGTATAATTGTCCTTTTTGTTTACATTTTTTCCTAAAACTCCGGCGTTGTTCACAAATTCGTCCCATGGTAATCTCAGCATCCTTCTGTAGAACCATATTTGCGTTGCTTCAAGACTCTCCTTCCAGCATTCACTGCCATTTAGGAGAACCGACAGTACTGTATTCTTTTCTCTGTTTATAACACAATTTTCTAGTTTCTTAATACTTAGCTTAGCTTTGGGAACGCATCTTCCGCTATCTTAATGCGCCTTCCGATTTCAATGTCACTTCAAATATATTTAAATTATTGTACTTGTTTGATATTAATATCTCCAATTTGTATTTTGTATGTTGCTCTGTTCCATTTGTCAACAACCATGAATTCTTTTCTTCCCACTTTTATTCATTAACTTCTATGTCTGTTATCAATACAGTGTCATCTGCATATCTTGTGTTGATAAGATTATGCCCGTCAGTAATGAATCCTAGCGACGGAGAGTGTGAAGAAGGGACTAAGCATACACTATAAGAAAACAGAATGCATGGCCATCAGTAAGAGGATGAGCCCAAAATGAGATTTCCAAGTAGGGAATACTAGAATCAAGCAGACTCGGAAGTTTAAATAACTGGGAAGCGTTCTGACAGAATATCCAGAAATGTATCAGGAGATTCCGAAGTTGTCTGGGGGCTGTGGTTGAAGCCAATGGCAATTTTATTGAATATTTTTACTCTTTACTATTTCAAGATGTCTTTGTGCAACTTTGGTAAAGATATCGTTTAAGATAAAATTTGAGTGTTATCTTAATTTTTGCATAATTTAGACGACAATTTATCCATCGCACGCCAAATATATATACATATATATATATATATATGTGTGTGTGTGTGTATATATATATATATATATATATATATATATATATATATATATATATATATATATATATATATACAACGCTAATGAATATACAGATATTCAAATATTTATTTTAGAAAATTTCAAAACCTTATTTCGAATACAGATATGACGGAGAGTGAGAAGAAGGGACTAAGCATCAACTACAAGAAGACAGAATGCATGTTCATCAGTAAGAGGATGAGCCCGAAATAGCGATTTGCAGGTCGGAAATACTAGAACACCCCAGTCCTAAGTCTAAATATATGGAAAGCGTTCTGTTTCAGAGGACGTATTGGGATGGCAAAGGACGCATTCCAAAAGTTAGGCAGAGTATTGCGAAACTGAATGATTACTTTGGTAACGAAGAAAAGAATACTGAGCTATTACGTAACATCTGTCATTCTTTATGGCAGGGAATGTTGGACGATTTCCTCAAAGATGAAGTGATTCCTGCCGGCGGAGATGTTGTTTTACAGAAGGATGCTAAGGATATCATGGACCGAGCGTGGGAGCAACGATGAGGTTTTAGAGATGGATGCAAACAAGGAGGAGGCTTATACTTAACATCAGGAAGAGGAAGCTGACATTTTTGTGACACGTAATGAGAAAGGAGGGCTTGGAGAATCTGATACTCACAGCTGAAATAGAGGGAAAGAGAGACAAGGGAAAACAACGCGTTGCATAACTGACAGGCTTAAGCAAGTGGCTGACAGAACGTGGCCTGTGGGAGGAAGTAGAGGGAAGGAACTTGTTGAGCGCTGGAAGAAATAGACAGAGGTGGAGAGCCATGATCACCTACGTCCTGAAAGGACACGACACATAAAAAGGAAAAAGAACACATAATGAGGAAAGGGGGCCTAGAGAATATGATACTCACAGGTCTAGGAAAAAGCAACGTATGACACACCTAGCTGGCTTAAGCAAGGAGATGACAGAATATGGTTTGGGGAAGGTGGCTGAGGGAAGGAACGTTGAGAACTGCAAGGGAAAGAGGGAGGTGAGGAGCCATGATCTCCTACGTCCTGAAAGTGCACCTACATAGAAAGAAAGATCTGATGTGTCCCTTCAGAATATTGGCAATCAAGTCGCTCCTAATAATTCTTTGTTTTCTCTCCTAAATACTTTTATCCTTTTTGTTTCCATTTTCTCTGAAATTTTATTATTGCTCGCACGTGCGGTAAACAGACACGAATGACTGCAAGACCTCGTGAATATTGACTTAGTTAATGATTCGTAGGAAAATAGTTCATTCAGCGATGAGGAATTACAAATTAGATTACTAATTTCGATAATCCTGGATATGACGTTAAACTACATCCGGCAGCAAGATCTTTGATCTGGAGATTAGATGATTTAACACTTAATTTCTTCTGTTTCCAGGTCCACCCTGACCCGGGGTAGTAGCATCTCTTAAGGTCCCAGCTATGGGTAAATAATGAACCGCAAACAAATATCAAAACACTCCGAAAATTTAAAAAATACATTTTTATATTAAAATTATCAAAATATATTTTTCAACAAATGACCAGTAATTTTATAGAAAATGAGAATAGATTCATATAGCAATATATTTTATATAAAATTATATAGTATATATTTTATATAAAAAATATAGCATATATTTTATATAAAATTTAAAGCATATATTATATAAAAAATATAGCATATATTTTATATAAAAAATATAGCATATATTTTATATAAAATTATATATATATTTTTTATATATTTATTTTATATAAAAATATAGCATATATTTTATATAAAATTCATATATTTTATATATTTTATATAAAATTCATATATTTATATTTATATATAAAAATATAGCATATATTTTATATAAAATATATATATTTTATATAAAAAATAGCATATATATAAAATTTTTATATTTTATATAACAAAATATAGCATATATTTTATATAAAAAAAATTTGGCATATATTTTATATAAACTGACAATATATTCATATAGCAAAATGGACATCAATTCATTTTACAATAAATGTGGATAAGTTATACATTGTCAAGAAAAAAATTATATAATTTTCTAACACATTTCTTGTAAGGAGAAAAACTTTTTCACTGATAGTTTGATTTTGTAAGAATTTTTGGTAAGAGAAATTGCAGTAATTAATTATAATTTAGTCATGAACTATTATAATTCTCTTGAATTAATTCTAAAAGTTTGGTTTTTCATGTTTAGATTTCGGCATGAAATAACACATATAGGTGTTGATATGCCGCTAAACATAAAGCAACCAAAAAACAAAGCAAATCATGCTATGGACAATACTGAACCCTCAAACAAAACAATATGAAAGTATAAGAATAAATATTTATGGTGAAGATGCCAGTAATATATTTTATATAAAATAATTATCAACAATGTATTTTATAATAGCATTTTCAACAATGCATTTCGTAGTGGAATTGCTAACAATAAATTTTATAGCAAAATGACCAACAATATATTTTTACCTAAAGCCATAAAATTGCGTTCAAAATATTCAGATTTGGGCATTAAATAACGCATAGACGTTGATCAGCTACTAAAAACATTCAACTAATAAACCATTTTCGAAACACGTCGCTCCAGATTTTATGAGGCTGATTCAGTAGCGTATACCATTCTGTTATTGTATTTCGGCTGTATATAAATGTAATATTTAGTTTTGGGTAGGTTCATTATACGTTTGAATGCCATGATTAGGTAATTAATGTCAAAATCTTGTTTTTTAAGCGATAGGAAAATATTGGTCTTGTATATTGCGTGAGTACGTGAGGATTTACTTATTAGGTATTTACCAACGAGGGATTTCACCCATTTATTAGTGGCAGTACTTACGAAAGATTCAGAAACAAATTGAGCATACAGCTCTAACTTGAAGAAGTAAGCATGTGCGTGAAGACATTCAACACTGGGAATATACAGGATTTATCAACAATGATTTTACAAACTTTGGGGCGGGTTCCTTATATCAGAACAAAATAAATGTCCACATAAACATATGTCTCAAATCCTTCATTTTTGTGTTATTAAGTTTAAATTTTACGGTAGAAGCTTTTAAATATACAATCCAAGATACAAGCTAAAAATACTTTTACAGACTGTTGTGGGGATTCCTGACACCAAAACAGGTTAAAATGTCCATCTTTATATACGTCCAAAAAGCCATCGATGTACCACAGTACAACAACTCAGTGCCATATTCTGTACAAATGTCGAACTCTCATGGTTTTGGCAGAGAGGGCAAAGTATCGTTTGGGTAGGTAAACAGATCCTGAACCCGTTTATACGGGTTCTAAGGAATAAGAGCATTTATATATATATATATATATATATATATATATATATATATATATATATATATATATATATATATATATATATATATATATATATATGGGGAGGTGAGAGAGCGAGAGAGAAAGGGCGTAGGCGTGTCAGAAAATTCTGATATTTAACATCTTTTCTTATCATTCTTATGTTTTTCTTTCTCCTCATTCTTATGTTTCTTCACAAACCAAGTGATATGCAATAAACATTCTACTACTTCTTCTTCTTCTTCTTCTTCTTCTTCTTCTTCTTCTTCTTCTATTATTATTATTATTATTATTATTATTATTATTATTATTATTAGCATTATTACTGTTTTTATTTCCCTTGATTTCTAGCGTGTACACATTTGTTTCCGGGTCCCACCCAGAGACATAAGGTTAGAAATTAAAAATTAGAGATATTATAATTATAGATATATAATTATAGATATATTATAATTACAGATATATAATTATAGATATATTATAACATTATATATAAATGTTAAAAACATAGAAGAAATAATGGAACTCAAAAAAATATGTCCTCAAGTTCACATACGAACTTAACAAAGATAACAAAATCCTTTTCCTTGATATTTTAATATAAACAAATACAAACATATTTACTATTTCCCCATATAAAAAAAACAACCAGTAAAAACTTTTGCACTCTCAATTATAAGAGTAAATGTCCTAATTACTACAAATTACAGAAACTTATTAACTGAGCACAAATTAATTCCTCCACAAAAAAGATTTTCTACACTGAACTAAAAATTATTAAGCAGACTCTTATTAATAATGAATTCCCAAACTACATTGTAGATGAACAATTAAGACGATATATAAAAAAAACCTGAACACACGTCAAATAACATATAGTACTTCCTAAAAGGACACTAAATATATGAAAATACTATATTATAGCAAGATGAATGCTAACTACAAACAGGGTGAAAAACATCATAAATAATCTTCTTTATGCTAACATATTTTCCAAGAATTCTAATAAAATATAAAATTAATCATATATTATAAAAATTAATTATTTAAAAAAAAAAAAATTAGCATTTATACAGAATCTTATTAACCGAGTACAAATTAATACCTCCACAAAAAAAGATTTTCTACACTGAACTAAAAATATTAAGCAGACTGTCATTAATAATGACTTCCATAACCACATTGTAGATGAACAAATAAGACGATTTATCACAAACCTCAACACACGTCAAATAGAACATAGTAATTCTTCAAAGGACCCTGAATATATCAAATGCTTATATTGTAACCAGATGCATGCTAACTAAAAACAGGAAAAATCATTAAAAAAAACCCTCATTCGTACCAATATAAGAAAGGTACCCCTAAAGGTCCTCATTTATATAGAGGTCCGTCTATTTAATCTAGCCCCGGTGATAGTGTTAATGACCATGTTATTGACAAGGCTGTCATCTTTTTACGAAGGTCAGCTCCTCACGACCAAGTTTGGTTTTCGTTCTAGAAAGGGAGGTAACAATGGCATATATGTCATTAAACAATTCCAAGAAATTACTTACTTCACTAATAGGAAACTGCAGCATGTGGCCAAATTAAGAAATTTTCTCATTTTAGTCATTAGAAACCGCCTTCCAAGTTCTGAATCCACTGAATGCATTGATCTAATAGAGGAACAGTATACATCTTCAAAGCTTTACATATCTGGCCAGGACCACAATTCGAAAACAGTTCAAAAATCATCAGGAGTACAAGATGAAAATCAGGGCCCCAGTCAATTTAACATTTTCCTTGACAAAGGCCTGTGCATGATGTGAGGAGATGGGCACTGGCAATTTAAGTTTTCCATGTCATATACAAAACGAATCTCTCAGTAGAAGACAATGATCGTGCTATTCTTTCAAAGGAAAAGGTACTGATGAGGAAAGGGGATATGCCGATGATATAGGAATTCATAATCGGGATAAGAAAGACCTTGAACGGAAAATCAACCTTTTCTCTCAATTATTCCAAAAACAGGAGTTATGATCGAAAGCAGAAATAATGATCTGGAATTTGAATGAAGAAATGATGGTGCGTACCCTGAATATATCATAAAATTCAAGATTTTCATATGGATGTCACGCATGGTGCCAAACCCGTAGAGATATATATAAACTATCAGCTGTATACAACCGATTTCTGAGAGCAGTGACTAAAATGACTCTGAGCGAGTGAAGTCTGTGGGTGTTGATGGAGATTATTCTTCTTTGACAATTGTGAACTGGGGCTACACAATCACAAACAAGAAACTGCACCAAATTACAGAAACCACATCAATTGATGTGTGCTATCATCAACTAAAATGGATATGACATGAAACACTAACATAAAAACAATGACATAATCAAGGTTTTGATATTCCACACGACTTCAAACAAAATGTTAAGAAGGAAACCCTCCATCAATATTTGAAATGTGATAACAGCTACTGAGCTCGAGAAGAGAAAATAATGATATAATCAAGATGTTGATATTCCACACGACTTCAAACAAAAGTTTAGGAAGGAAACCCCCATCAATATTGGATATAGCGATAACAGCTACTGGATTAAACCTATTTTTCTGAAATATTGTTTTAAGAGAAAGAGTTTATAAATGTGGTGTGACGAAGTAAATGGTTAAGAAATAACAAAAACTAGGGTTGCAGATATATCATAAATTAAACAGTGCCCTAACTGTTTAATTTATGATATATCTGCAACCCTGGTTTTTGTTATTTCTTAACCATTCAACCTCCTCGACTGCTCCCACAAGGCATTTTCTCCTACTAATCTTATAGTAGACGGAAGATTCCAACATAGACTTTTAGAGAGAGGACACCACAACAAAGTGTCTTTCCAAATCTGATCTAGCTGCGCGGTCAATATATAGTGTTGATTCGCATATCCAAACTATCCATATATATCTGTCAGCCTATCCTTTTCCCTCCTGTTTTTTCTATATTCTCTTGCTGTCTCTCTCTCTCTCTCTCTCTCTCTCTATATATATATATATATATATATATATATATATATATATATAATAACTTTTATAATCCATAGCTCAAATAAATAGTTTAAATACGCTACAAAAAGATAACCCTTTATGAAGTCGTCAAAAAAAAACAAATGTTACGGCAAATTTTTTATATGCACAAATCCCTTTCATAAAAAAAATAAATAAATAAATAAATCTCCATAGACACGCAAACCGACTAGAGTTATACTTCTTCCGTTCAAAATTTAGACACCCGCACCTTTCCCTGACTTGACATCTAGGAAAGTTACTCTATACTAATACTTATTATTAACACCTAACACACGCCTACCCAATTTAAACAATTCGCCCTAGCTGTTACCATGGAAATTTTGATTTCAATTATTAAAACACGTAAATTTCAGAAATACGTTATTCCAAAAAAAATTTCGCTTGATGATGGAACAGAGCTTACTTTAACTCAATTTAATTCAAATAATCATATTGAATTTTCGGCTCTTGTTTTGAAACATGAGACCTCATATGTCGCGAGTTGGAATCATATTTTTCAATAAATATATATATATATATATATATATATATATATATATATATATATATATATATATACAGAGGTACCTATGTATGTGCAATACGAATATCATTTCTTTTTCTGATGCCAAACATCTAGATTAAAAAAAACACAGAAAATTACCAAAAATACAAAGAAAAGCGTGTTATGTAACAACGTGTGTTTCTGTGTACACCAAGATGTATGTGTACGTCCAGCTTTTCACTTCTGTGTGGTTATTTTCTGAAACCCGTGTGCTGGAATTGTACAGGTGTACATACCTGAGCTTTTCTTTCCATAGAACAAACACCTTACATTTTCCTCTTCTGAACATGTATTCGTAAAAGACACTATAACTTCCCTTCCCAAACGATGTTTAATAAATATCATTATTAAAAACATCCTCATATTTACTTATGCAACACGGACAGAAATTATCATGTGCTTGTGTCTACTCATTCGTACGCAATTATATTCGCATCATGTCTTATAACATTCGCTCACCAGGAGGCAGTGTCCACGGCCCAAATTCTGTTTGCCTGACACGCAGAATAGGGCGAGATAGATTCATGGAATCAGCAGATGCCATTGCTGTATTGTAACCAGAAATGTTTGCGCATGCGTGGGCTATTATACGATGTTTCTTTACACTGTTGTTTGAATGACTTAAATTGACGAAAGTAGACGAAGAAAGAGATAGAGAGGAATAAAGTCAGTGAGAGAGAGAGAGAGAGAGATAAAGAAGAATGTGCGAGAGAGAGAGAGAGAGAGAGAAATGCAAAACTGAATTAATGAGTTCGTAGCATGACAAGTATATTATTAGCTGAATTTTATGAAGCAGTTTTCACTAGAAATGATTCAACCTCAGTCGTTAATGTTAACCAATAAATTGATTACACTGACAATGAAGATCATTTTCCCACGTCGGGTTGGGCACTTAATGATCAAGCTTTCTTTTTCTCCTTCTCTCACTCCCTCTTTCTCTCTCACATTTTTGGTCTAGTTTTCTCTCTGTAGTCAACAATCCGTGCCTGACTATTGTCTCGCACATGAAACTCACTGTTGCACCGAAATGTGAGGAACACAATGTATCCTTATGTCAATTTAGTATATATATATATATATATATATATATATATATATATATATATATATATGAAGAAATAAGATATGCTATAATTATGGGATAAAGTGCTCAATATCAGAGATAGAGCGTGTGTAAATGTAAAAGGGAACATAGAAGTCGACACTTAGAGGCGACAGTCTGTTTCAGACCAGGATTGCAGTTCTCATATCAAAAACAGCACTCGTGGACTGACTGTTGCCTCTAAATGTTGACTTCTATGTTCACTTTTACGCACACACACACACACACACACACACACACACACACACATATATATATATATATATATATATATACACGAAGAAATATAGTTTTTAGGAGTGCTATATTTATGGGATACAGTGCTCAATATCAGAGATAAAGTCGTATGTAAATATAGATATAAAAGTGAACATTGAAGTCAACACTCAGAGGCGACAGGCTGTTTCATGCTGGTCGTAATCGACAGGCCTGACATTTGCGTCCAGCATGAAACAGCCTGTTGCTGAGTGTTGCCTTCAATGTTCACTTCATAAAATATGTATATATATATATATATATATATATATATATATATATATATATATATATGATTTTCCAAGCATAGCTTAGATGTGGCACCTAGTGAAAATCGAACTCACTACTCATTCATAATTGTGTTAGTGAGATAAGCTTGCTAACCATTGCTATTATATATATATATATATGTGTATATATATATATATATATATATATATGTGTGTGTGTGTGTGTGTGTGTGTGTGTGTGCGTATTTAGGCAGCAATCATTATTTTATGCACATTTCATTGAATACGAGAGACAAGGTACTTTGATTTACTTTTTTTTATACAATTTCTCATATGATCTAATAATTTTTTTAGTTTCAGATGATAAATTATATAAAAACTGTCCGAATGTTCTATTTTTCCGAACGCTTTCGGCTATACATTTAACCATTTTCAAGGATGAAATATTTTAACTGTTAAATAAAAAAATAGTTTGTTGCATGTATGTATTTATATAAAGTTTTCGTTTTTCAAAACACGGTCAAGATATTGTATCCATTTTCAGAGTTCATATTATAGAGTGTTGTTTTTTTCTTCTTTTTTTTAATAAGGGTTTCATTATTTTTAGCATTTTTTTGCATTATGCTATTATATTTGTGTTGTTAACAAGTATGTTACGAATAGTGTCCGGTAGACGCCTATGAGTATTTAAATGAGATCTAATTGAGCTATGGTCAGAAAGGTGTAGAGAGAGTCTTCGTGTCAAACATGATGTAGTGTGGCTTATATAATTATTTAAGATTTTGATTGATCAGGAATACAATTATTTAATGGGCATTTAAATTCGTTTTAATATTTGACCTATTAAAAATATTTCCCCCTTGAAAATGTCTAAATGTATAACCAAAAGCGCTCGGACAAAAGAGCATTCGGACAGTTTTTATATAATTTATCATCTGAAAAGAAAAAAAATATTAGATCATATGAGAAATTGTATAAGAAAATAGATCAAAGGACGTTGTCTGTCCTATTCAATGAAATGTGCATATACAAACACAAACACAAAAACACACACAGAGACACAGACACACACACGTATATATATATATATATATATATATATATATATATATATATATATATATATATATATATCAGAAAAATTAAACTATGTATGTAATATTTAAAATGCTTACCAAACTATAACACGTATATGTATCTGAAGCATTAATGTGAATACCAGCGTTCAATAGAAAGTGTCAGGTTGTTGCCAACAAACCCTTGTCTACAACACTGGCAACACCCAGTTCATGATAATTACAGAGATAGGCGAATATTGAATATTTGAGAACAAAGAGTAAATTTTAGTCATTTTAGCAAAAATTTTGAAATTAGGAAAATATAATAAATATATAAACAGACATTGCCGATTGAACTGTTGCTTAAAAATTATTTATATATCTATCTATCTATCTAAAACACACACACACGTGTGTATATATATATATATATATATATATATATATATATATATATATATATATATATATATATATATATATATATATAAATGAGAGCAAGAATCGTTGAAGTAAAAATACACAGTTCGTAGCATTTACTTTTTAAAAAGTGCTTAATGAATTGGAGGGTCAAATATTATTATTATATTTTTATTACAAGATATTATAATAAAAGCATTTTTAAATCGCTATACAAAAACCTTCATGTTTCAATACGATGGTTGTACTTCCTCAGGCGATGTTAGGTAACTGGTGATAAAACCATTTCTTAGGGAAATTTAAATACAAATCGTTACATCTTTTCCGAAAATTAAAGGTGGGGCATAAAGTTAGAATTAAACATAGACTTGTGGGTATGTCTAGATTAACCAATTAAATGACAGATCTACACTAAATAGAAAAAATACGGTCAGAATGTTATAAAATTTTATTATGTTTGTAAAAGACAACTTCTCTAGAAAAGTTATTGCTAATTCTATATTCTATGGAGGATGGTATGTTTTTGATTACGGATGGAGAGTGGTTTGAATTTGGCTGGATATATAGTGGTTTTGCGTTTATTTTCGTGTAGGGTTGGAGGTGTAACATCACGGAAATCTACTCGCTTTCTCACTCTCTCTCTCTCTAAATATATATATATATATATATATATATATATATATATATATATATATATATATATATATATATATATAGGCAGTATATCCTCATTTAAACATGTTTCATTGAATAGTATAGACATATCGTGTCTACTAATTTTTATACTGATCCTACCTTGTTTCTTGATGTTATAATGAAATTCATCAAGGAAGTTACCATAGTTGTTTTTAACCCAAGTAATTCCGATCTTTTCCAAGATCATCTTCGGAGGTATATTACAAAGACAAACTCAAAGTAAATGCAATAATGCATATCCAGGTAGGATGAGAACGAATAGAGTACAATTCAAATGTTTGTAACATTTAATTTAAAAGAGAGCTCAATACAAATTAGAGCAATATTATTTATAAATAAATTTACCGTAGGTCATATTCGATTAGCTGATCTGAGTAAAACCCCCAAAACTTATAACCCCACTCATAAATCGTTCACAATCACCCGATGAGATGCATTTATACGCATCGAAACCCGACTGCCATTGTGTAGCGATGTTGATATGTTTTCGATGTAATATCCTAAAATAAATATTATATATATATATATATATATATATATATATATATGTGTGTGTGTGTGTGTGTGTGTGTGTGTGTGTGTGTGTCGCTCTTGTTATTCGATCGAGCACTATGGAGATAAGAGTAATTTTAAAACAGTAGCCGCCGCAGATATTAACGCATCTTTCTTCATTAATGGATTGAGCCCTCTTACTACAGGATTTTGTATGCATCCGTATATAATACGTTAAAAATTCCTTTTCTCTGACGCATGACGAGGTAGGATCTCTGATTGATGTCAAATCGGTTGGGTTTCGATCCCAGCTTAATGCTATTGGATGTCTAGCCACACTGATGAGATGTGTTACAGCGATACAGGCATGTATGTTGATGACTATATTTATATATATACATATATGTGTTTATGTGTATTTAGGCAGCATGTCTTCATTTATACATGTTTAACTGAATAATATTCTGTCAATTTACTTTCATACTAAAAATCACTATTACAACGGAATGTATTACAGTAGCATTGTTTGTCTTTGTAATTTAGCCCCGAAGATGATCTTAGAAAAGGTGGCAATTTCTAGGGTTAAGAAAAACTACGGAGCCTTCCTTGATGAATTTCATCCCAACATCAACAAACTGATTAATCAAATGGAAAGGATCAGTGTAAAATAAGTAGACACAATATGTCTATAATTTTTTTTTTATATCTAAGAAAAGATTTACTGTTGAATTAGTTATATGCAACGGTCATATCTACTCCAACATATTCTTCAATATTACCCTTCAAGAGTCGGGCATCTGTCATGATGATGGCGGTCAAGGATGTTTCTGAGAGCAGCTTAGTGTGTAAGGAAAACGTGGATAAGTTTATATATATATATATATATATATATATATATATATATATATATATATATATATATATATATATATATATATATATATATATATATATATATATATATATATATATATATATATATATATATATATATATATATATATATATATATATATATATATATATATGTATGTATTACATTACATAATCGGATATTTGTTTCTGTTTCTCGGATCTGATAAGTTAATTTATTGCTACTTTTATACTTAAATGTCCCAACGCATTTTCTTACTTACGGTCTTCTCTTTCCTTCCGACTTGAAGAAGCCGATGCCAACAGACTTTGTGTCCCATATATATATATATATATATATATATATATATATATATATATTGTTTGTGTTTCGGCAGCATCTTTTCATTCATACACGTTTCATTAAATAATATAGACAAGTCTTATATCCACGTGTTTATCGTTGCTTAGCAATCATCTAGGTAAACATTCACAGACTGTCATCACTGTCTTGTCCGTATATTGCATAATATGTTGTTATTGACATCTTTGATAATGGCTATGTAAGCCAAAACCTTAGAATGTATTAAAAAATATGGATCAATATTGTGAATTTCTTTCTTCGTTCAATAATAATGTTATTAAACTTATTAGACGTTATGAAAAGAATTTACATAAAATAAATAGACAACACTTGTCTATATTATTTAATGAAACACGCACACACACACACACACATATATATATATATATATATATATATATATATATATATGAAGAAATATAATTTTAATGTGTGCTATATTTATGGGATAAAGTGCTCAATATCAGACATAGACTGCATGTAAATATAAAAGTGAACATGGATGTCAATACTCAGAGGCGACTGGGTGTTTCATGGCCGACGCAATTGGAGGCCTGACGATTCCGTCTAGCAAGAAACAACCTGATGACTTCAATGTTGACTTATATATATATATATATATATATATATATATATTCAGATAGATAGATATAGTTTACAGCATTTTATTAGTATTTGAAAACAAAAAAGAACAAAATGATGGTCTTGCCAAAGATCATACTTCTTTGGACATTGTGGACTCGAGCTACATAAGAATAAACAAAGAACTGTACCAAATAACAGAAACCACATCACTTGATGACTACCAACAGCAGCAACAACTAAAATGGCTAGCACATAATGACATAATCATGATGTTAACATTCTAATCAACTTCAATATTTTTTTGAATCATTTCACCCCCACGATATGCAATAAGCTAAACTAAATATTACGAAGAAAAACCCCATCAGTACTGGAAAGAGCGATGACAGCTACTGGGCATGAGAAAACTGTTTTCATAAAAATGAGTTTTAAGAGAAAGATCTTATGCATTTCAACTGAAAGCAGTACTGGCAGTTGGGTCAAGAAATGCCAAAATGTTTCCTTGTAAGGAAACATTAATATTACCATTGCTTTTATTTGTCTGAATTGTAAGACTTATTTCGAGGAAGGATATTGTAAAATACAATGTCGTTGCAATTATCCTAGATACACAGATCATCTTCTTGGGTGTAAACAAGTTGTCGGAGTGGTTAACGGGGATCCGTTTTGTCCTATCTAGGAAAAATTTCCTTCAAAATTGTTGTAAAAATGCATTTTTCCTTGCCTGTTGTCCTGTTTTTAAAAGTTATTTTTCGGTTGCGTTTGAGCAGAGTACCTCATATGGAAATCTGGTTCAATGAATTTATTTCGATAAATCGTGAGTCTCCCGATCATTTTATCACGTATCCATAGAATTTTCAAGTGCCTCTTAGGAAATATATGGATTGAATCTGTGAGGCCACGTCTCGTGTGACCTGAATTGTTTTAAATCTGTTTTTTTCGTCATGGACATCATCAACAACTGAAGCCCTGCAGGCATTTTCTCCCTTTTCCAGATTAAAATGTCCACTTTTGAACCTGGCGATCCACATTTGCTCTAAGCTGCGGCACCGTCTTCATAAACAGAAATATGTTTTTAATTTTTTTATAGTATCATTTCTTTTCTTGAAATAATGGAGCATAGAATTACGAAAATGGATCTTGTTTTCTGACATATTCATTTTTACGTTAACTACATTTAAGTTTTAAAAGCTATAAACGAATAGGATAGACAAAGGCGTATAATAACGAACCTCAGAAGATGTATGTGATAACATTCAGTCACGTGTGAAACGAAATCACATAATGTTATGGAATCTTACCCATAATAATAATAGTGGATTATTCCATACTTAATAAATACTGCGTCTCAGGAGTAGGCAAGGAGTCGGTCGTTCACCTCTGAACCGACTGTTCGGTTTAACTCTCTTCCTACGGGCGGGAGGAACCCGAAGGAGGCTACGCCGAAGGGCGGAGTCTCCTTCGGGGAGGTAAAACCGGCCCTGAACCCGCTTAAGCGGGTTCAAATGGGCATATTTTTGGGCCGAGCCCACGGGCTCGGGTAAGCCCACAATAAACAACCGACCTTATGTCACATGTTGCCCTAGTGGGAGGGAGACTAAATATAGTCATTCGCTCACTTTCTGAGCGACTGTTCGGTTCAACTCTCTGTCTACGGACGGAGAGGAACCCGAACGAGGCTTCGCCGAAGGGCGGGGTCTCTTTCGGGGATGTAGACCGACCCTGAACCCGTTTATACGGGTTCAATGGGCCTATTTTGGAGCGAGCCCACGGGCTCGGAGATCCCACGTTAAAAACGGCCTTGTGCCACATGACACCCTCGTGGGGGTGGTGACTGAATATCGTCAGTAGAGTCAGTAGTTCAAGTCGAGTCAGTATTTCAAGTCGAGTCAAGAGTCGAGTCAGAGGCAGTCCGAAACAGAGTCGCGTTCAGACAATTACTGCAAGACATTGTAATAGTGATACTGGTTGAGACTACATTGTTCTCTCTACTAAACCTGATTGTTCATACTAACACTTCTACTTCTCTGTATATATTCCTGTTTGTAATATATCTGTGTTATTCCATACCTGTGTTCGAGTTCTTCTTTATTGCTTCTACCTTGGACTATCACCGTGGTACAAGGAAATGGACCATAGCACATAATTAAACGCCAACTAAGCATGACAACAAACTGCATTCGGCATCAAGACCTCTGACCCAGATGTTCTGAGTAGCATGAAACCACCTCTTCATTTCTGTTGTTCCTTGGTTTACCCTGATCCGGGGAGTAGCAACTTTTATGGACGCAGCCATGGGCAAATACTTAACCCGTAAACTGGGGTGAAAACACTATGAAAGTATAAAAATAGATTGTTATAGTAAAAGTAACAGCAGTACATTTTTGAAAAATAAGTATAACCAACCATGCATTTTTTGAGAAACAAAATATTACCCGCAATATATTTTTGAGAAAAAATATAACTAGCAATACATTTGACTCTCGAAAAAGAAAACGTTTACAAATATACGTCAATGATCTACAAACTGATTTCATACAAAGAATATATTTTCTATTGATCCGAACCTCTCCGAAAAATCTCACATAACCCATTGAGGTGTTGACATACCCTAAAACAAATGAAAGCATCCTAAAGTAAACGCCAACTGTTTAAAAACGCTATGAACTTCTGTTCTAACCTAATAAATATAATAAGGTAATCAATTTCAATAAATGTATTTTACTTATATGAAATATACATTCCAAAATGTCAGACAGATGTGATTACTGTAAAATGCATTTATTCATATACAGTTCTAAAATATAAATTTAACTCCAAGTAAGACAATAAAGCCATTAAGACGCAAGGTTGTACTAAGCGTGAAATAATATGAGACAAATAAAATCATTATTAAGGGACGAGAACAATAAAATAAAATGAATTACGAAGAAAACCTCAATTGTTGCTTCCAGATGTTAAGTATAATGTTCCTTTTTGTTTCTATCTACTCTAAAAGATCGTCGGTCTCACAAGTTTCGACTACGGTATCCTCAGTATCCTTCTGTAGAACCCCTTTTCCGTGGTTTCAATTCTTTCTCATTTCACTCCAAGCAAGGCAATAAATCCACTAGGACGCGATGTGTTAATGAATATGAGAAAAAAAAAACTACTATTAGCGAGAGAGGTCAATAAAATAAGAATATTTAAGATGGCAGACGATATCATTTGACATTTCATTTACATCTTTGAAGGTCAAAGTTGATTGCAAACAAAAAGATGTAAGAGAGTTTCACAAGCGAGAAGTGCGATAGAAGAAATTGTTAGTATAGAAGTTTCGTTTACATCTAGCAATTTGTTTTATATCGTACGTACGAACAATAATGGGTATGTCCCAATCCTCATAAATACGTTGGACACTATCGTAAGTGGGCGTAATATGCTGTCCATCGCTAGCAGTGGTTTACCTACTTCACGCCGCTGGCGAGTATTGTATTTTGTTGATCTTATAGAAATTACCATTTCATTCCCAACCTCCGTTTTGGTTATTCCTCATTCAGTGACCCTTTCTAGGTTACAACATCATTTCAACAGTGTTGTGGCCTGTTTAGGGGTCAGAAAGAAAGACACGGAAGACGAAGGTAGGCTGAAAAAGTATATTGAAGATATATATATATATATATATATTTTTTTAAGCATTTCACCCCAGGCAAGGCGGGAAGCCACTAGGACGCAAGGGGTTACAGAAGATTTATAGCAAGATCAGATAGGAGTGAGAAGAAAGGATAAGGGTAGTGGATAGATTAAGGCAACTGGAGATGTCGATTGACATTACACTTGAATAGCTGGAGATTATAGCACACAGGGAAACAGGAGAAGGGAAGGGAGTTCCACAGGCGAGAGGTGCGAGACATGAAGCTATTAGAGTAGAAGAGACGGCTACATTTAGGAGTTTCGACAGTGAAGGGGTGAGAGCGGGATGCCAGCCTCGTAGGGCGCTGGAACTCATGACGTCTGGGAACCAGCGAATGCAGCTCCTCGGAGCAATTTCCATATATACGTTACAATAGTGCTAGTTATAAGTAGATTAGCACTGCGTTTACTACTCCACTCCACTTCACCCTCTTCTCATCTGACTCTCACAGTTTGTATTTATGAGAGGAGAAAGAGTTCATTATACTGTAAGAGGGTTTACTACAACAAAGAGTAAAATGATTAGACCTTGCCGTCAGTCTAGGACTGCGTTTAAATTCAAAAAGTGTAAGTAACATAGAATAAATTTCATCAGAACAATTACTATGAATTTCTTTATGTGGGAAAGAAAATGACGTGGAGATGCCAATTCGTGTCCAATGACATTGTATATTCTTCTTTGGGTTTTGTCAAGGATATATAGCAGGAGCACAAGATCATATGTGGCAGCAATATCCAAAGCATGCACGAACGGTTGATTTATGAATGTGTAAGATAGACTCAGGAGAAAAATTTGTCTTGATGTAGTTCAAGTAATTGATTCAATATAATTTTCCTCTTCATAAGTTTAACAGAGAAAATAGAAAAAGTTATATTTTTCATGAGAACTATTCTGAAAATAAAAAAAAGCCTTTATTTTATTTCAAATAAACTTATTTACTAAGCGAAGCTCAGCGCGGAAAACCAAAAATTTGAACCAAATTGAACTTTATATTACAATCTGTTAAAACAGCACCTTAACCAGTACAAGATAATAGCAACAGAGGCACAATAATTATAAAAAAAGGAGCCCCAAATATAACAGATGGCCATCTTATATGGTTCGGTGCGCAAAGTAGAATTTCTCTTGTTATCGTGACTTGTGTGAATTCACTTGTTCACGATGAAATGTATCCGTCCGTGAAATACGGCATACCAGTCTTAACTATAAAATTTTCTAATTCGAACCACCTGCCTTTAAGACATGATTGCCTGACCGTGACGACTGTGACATCCGCCTCTGTTGTTTAGCTGGTGATAAAGAACCTTCCAGCAAAAGACAGGATGTCGCTATTGTTTAGGTCTGACTATCCACCCAAAAGATTTCCTATATACCTGCATGGCAAATAAAGGAATTTTTTTTTTCTAAAAAAACAAAAACAAAAACAAAAAAAAACAACAACAAAAATAACACTGGAATTTCTGTCGAAAAATTGTGATATTCTTCTTCTTCTTCTTCTTCTTCTTCTTCTTTTTATTATTATTATTATTATTATTATTATTATTATTATTATTATTATTATTTTCTTTTTCTTATTCTTCATATTATTATTATTATTATTATTATTTTTATTTTCGTTTCCGCTGTATACAGATTTACTGCCGAGTACCAGAGACCAAAAGTTATAAATAGCATCATGAGATTTTCCAATGATCATTTCTATAAAAAATAAATAAATAAATAAACAACCTAAGATCATATTTATTTTATATAGGTAAAGCACTTCGGAATGAGGCTATCGAAACATTTTCCCAACAGGCCGAGTACTCCAACTACAACTGGAATTATTGATGTCCACTTGTGCCACATTTCTGAGATTTCCATTTCAAGATCCATGATATTTTTAGATCTTCAAAAATACATTACTATTATTATTATTATTATTATTATTATTATTATTATTATTATTATTATTTATGTTTCCTGCTTTGTATCCTGCAGAACTGGGTCCACACTATGGTCATTAGGCCATTATAGAAGAATTGTGATTTTATTAAAATCATTTTACTTAGTATATGTGATACTCCTAGTAGGGCGATCTTCTGGACAACTTTTATGTTTGTGTTACCTGGGACACTGTTAGTAAAATTGTTCATTCTTTTTCTGACAAGTCCCAGTGCTCCTGTTACTATTGGTGCAGTCTCAGTCTTAATTCCCTACATCCTGTTAATCAAGATTTCCAGGTTATTATTATTATTATTATTATTATTATTATTATTTTAATCCTAATTTCGCGAATTTATTACAGACAGAGTTAACCATGACTGTTTTGAATGACCGACAGGGGAATAGAAACAGAGAGAGAGAGAGAGAGAAAGAGAAAGAAAGAGAGAGAGAATGAAACAGAAAAGGAGAGAGAGACAGAGAGGTGCAAAAAACTATGCGAAAAAAGACAGGGTCTGCATGAAGGCCGTTGTTCGTTGTGAGTGTTGAATCATATTTCAAGAGCTAAGCTTCTATTGAGGACAATGTTGCCCCCTGAACTGCAAGTGATATTTTGAAATTAAAATCTTTCTTTTTTTTCAATGATATCTTCATGAAATTAATTTCATTTCCTACTTATTTGTTTCATTACAGCATAATCTGTCCGTCATGTAAAATTCGACTTTTCATCACACAGTTGCGGTTGACTTTAATTTACCCTGTGCTTTTTTATTTTATTTTAAAGATTTTTTAAAATAAAATTGTTAATAATTCTTAAAATATATTTTAAATAAAACTCCGATTTAGTTTAAAATAAAACAAATCCCGAATCTTCAGCTCTACATATTTGTTTTGAGTAAAATAAAAGTAGATAGTTTCGCTTATTGTCCGGTTAACGTTCTTCCTTGGTCCTTTGAACAAGAACAGAGGTTTATCCCTTGTTTCCTGTTTAGGGTTAAACTTCCTTCTAGAGTTTTCTTATCCTCTTTCATTCTCAGTAGATCCGTGCGTTTTTGTGACAGTATCAACTTGCGTGGTGAGAACTGATTAAAGAAAAAACAGGTCTATAATATATGACGATTCAAATCAAGACGATATTCAGTCACCACCCCCCACGAGGGTGTCATGTGGCACAAGGCCATTTTAACGTGGGCATTCCGAGCCCGTGGGCTCGGCCAAAAATATGCCCATTGAAACGTATAAACGGGTTCAGGGCCGGTTTTCTCCCCGAAGGAGGCTACGCCGAAGGGCGGAGTCTCCTTCGGGTTCCTCCCGTCCGTAGGAAGAGAGTTGAACCGAACAGTCGCTCAGAAAGTACTGACTCGACGTATGTGTATCCGAATTAAAATTGCAGCTCTCAACAAGTTCTTTCCCTCTGATTCATTCCCTAGACTACTTTCTGTCATCAACTTGTCTAAGTCCGCCAGTTATGTCACGCGTTGTTTTCCCTTGACTCTCTTTCCCTCTATTTGACCAGTGAGTATCAGATTCTCCAAACACTCCTTCCTCATTATGTGTCCTTTTATCCTTTTTATGTGCCATGATGTACTTTCAGGACGTAGGCTATCATGGCTCTCTATCTCCCTCTCTAACTTGCAGTTCTCAACAAGTTCCTTCCGTCTGCCACATTCCCCAGACCAGGTTCTGTCATCTACTTGCTTAAGGCCGCTAAAACTATAATATTTTTGTAAATAAATTTTTCCCATAATATCATTTGATAACGGCTTGGATTGAGGAATCGGTGAGCCGAGTTTGAATTCCACTCGAATCCATTACATTCACTTACGTGCTAATACCCTTAGGAAAGGTACGAATCTTCTTCTTCCCCCCCACCAACTATGGGTAAATAGATGGCAACTGACCTACCGTAGCAAGAAATGGCAACCTACTTCGGGAAAAAAGTCAGCATCGTCAGTCATATAAGTGATCACCTAAGCGTGTATCACGCATGGCGCATGACTGAATCCTATTAAACAGAGTCTATTTTGAGAGAAGCAGAAAGAGAGGACATAGAGATTAAAACAGAACGAGAGAGAGAGGGGTGTAGAGAAACTAAAAGTGAGTGAAACACATAGATTGGAGGGAGGTCATCTTATTTTAAGACCGTTGTTTGTAGTATGGTGTTAAGTCATGTTTCGTCACCTAATGATATATTATGACAATTTCACCTTTGAACTGCAAGTGACCTTTTGAAATTAATAAGATATTAATATAATTAATATGTAGGTACAACGTATGTAATTTATATTTATTATTTTTTGTTTTATGAAAATGGTTTCCGATTATTAACGAATCTGAGTGCCATACACTTTACCGTATTTTTAAGAGTGGCTATCTATTTTTTATTATAACTCTCTAGGAATTGTCTTGGTATGGAAAGTACAAAGTGTACCATATAAAAATTTATTAGTTAATGCGTATAATTTATACGGGTCCTGAAACTTATTATTATTATTATTATTATTATTATTATTTCTGTTGTATACGCATTTTCTTCCGGGTCCCAACCAGAAACCTAAAACCAGAAATCGCTTCATGTCATTTTCCACTGAGCATGTTTGTAAAAAACAGAAACAAAGATCACATTTTACATAGACAAATCACCTCATTATGTGTGACCTGTGCTTGTGTTTATAATCTTTTGTATTTCGTTAAGGAATGGAACAGCAGGAATCCCTTTAATGAGTCTATCGGAATCTTTTCCAATCAATTCGAGAGCTCCAACTACAACTGGAATTATTGATGTCCTCATGTGCCAAATTTTGTTAGATTTCCATTTCATGATCCTCGTATTTTCATAGTTTATTTTTTTAAAATATATTACAGTCTACATGCACTGCCATGTCAATAAGAAAGCACATTCTGTCTTTAATCAGGATGTCCGAGCCATTAGCTTTGCTTGCTCTGATGTGTGTATAATAAAGTCACATTTAATTTTACAGGTCTCATCTCTCAAACCGAGTCTGGGTAAATTTATACCAGTTCCTTGCAGTTCCCTTCCCATAAAAGTTGCAGATTTTCCAGTGCAGATATTGGCCCACTCTACAAGATACAAGATGGTCAAATGTTTCTGGATATTTGCCACAGAATCTGCATTTGGTTTAACACAATTTTTCAGTATGTGTGCTTGGTAATTTCTAGTTTGCAAGGATTGATCCTGTGCAGCAACAATAAAACCCTCTGTTTCAACTTTTTTTTTTTACCCTGCACCACGTAAGCACTGATGAGTAAAGGGTTTGTCTATATCACCTTGTTTGTTACAGGTTGGGTATTGACCATAAAGAGGTTTATTTTGCTACCATTTCTGCATTTTTTACATTACATTTACTTTTGCTTTTTCTCTTTGCCGCTGCAGCAGGTGTATTGTTTATTTGCACTTCTTCATCGACTTGAAATTCCCTTCTAATTTTGTTGGCTTTCTTTATTACAGAATAAAGTTTCTTGTTTCTTTCATGTTTTTTGGCACAGATCATTTTCCAATCTTCTGCAGCTTCCAGTTACCTATGAAGACCTATTGTTGCGGTTTTGTAAAACAATTCTACTTGAACTAACCTTTTGTCTCCTTCAGATTTGGGTGCTTACAGACGATCAACACCAGCCTTAGGAAGCTGCATGCAGTGGCAAATGATAAGCTTCCTCGTTTTGAAATCCATTTACTAAGGTCCAATCAAAGATGTTGAAACTATATTGCACAACAGAGACAGCCAAAGTGTTTATGCCTGATATTCTGTTTATTATTATTATTATTATTATTATTATTATTATTATTTATTGTTGTTGTTGTTTTTTATTACCTTTGGTTTCTGGTGTGTACACATTTCTTTCCGGGTCCCGGCCAGAGACCCAGAGCTCAGAAATGGCATCATGACATTTTTCACTGACCAATTAAAAAACGCAAACATATTTTACATAGATAAGGCCCTTCTTAAGGTGAGGGCTTTACTCATCAGAACAATTATATGTATTTCTTTAAAGCATGGGCTTCCAGGAATCCCTTCAATTAGTCTACTGGAATCTTTTCCAACCAATCCGAGGGCTCCAACTACAACAGGGATTGTTGATGTTCCCATATGCCACATTTTTGAGATTTCGATTTCAAGCTCCTTGTATTTTGATAGCTTTATGAAGATATCCAAAGATATATTGCAGTCCCTGCAAGGACTGCAATATAAATTAGGAGGCAATTTTTTGTTTACGGTCTCTAATAACAATGTCAGTGTGGTTAGCTTTGATTGTTCTATGTGTATTTTGTAGTCCCAAAAAATAGTTAGAAGTCATATCTCCGTAACCGGGTCTTTATTATTATTATTATTATTATTATTATTGTTGTTGTTGTTGTTTCCCTTTGCTTTGTGGAATAAAAGTTACGCAAAGTTTCAAGAAGAGACTTCAAAAGAAATCACCTTTTTTATTAGAAGATGAAAACGAGCATTTATAAAGAAATGTAATTCTGTTCATTGTATAATGAAACATTTACGCCAGATGTGAGGATTACCCATAAGTATGATATTTTTTTCAATTCACACATTTCTCGACTGATAGGAATTTGATCGGCGTATTTATTTCGTGCTTTTCATACCATTCCCAGGTCCCCGATAACAACAACAACAACAACAACAGGCAATATTGTTTTGTGATATCATATTCTACTGATTTCTATCTTGATGTTCGTGTATTGCTTACTTTCTCAAATGGTTTCAAATATGTGTTGTTGTTTTGTTGCTGGGCCTATTTATTATTATTATTATTATTATTATTATTATTATTATTATTATTATTATTTCTTTTGGGCTTCTGCAATATGTATATTTTCTTCCGGGTCCCAACCAAAGACCTAAGAAAATGTTTTCATGACATTTTCCACTGATAAAAAAAAATCATACACATTTGACATAGGTAAAATTCTCCGTAATGGGTGAGCTGTACTTGTGACTATAATGCTTTGTGTTTCTTTAAGACATGGGCTACCAGGAAACACTTCATTGAGTCTATCGGATCCTTTCCCACTCAAGAGCTCCAACTAAAACTGGAATTACCGATGTCCTCATGATCCACATTTCCTTTAAGATTTCTACTTCATAATCGCTGTATTTTGATAGTTTGTTTGAATATTTTCAAAGATACATAAAAAATCTTCAGGAACCGCTATGTCAATGAGTCGACACATTCTGTTCTTATGGTCTTTGATCACGACGTCTTGGTGATTAGCTTTGATTGTTTTGTGTGTATTGTAAAGTACCATAAAATTGTTACAGGTCTTTCTTTGTAACAGTGTCTGGGTGATGCAGATAACAGTTTCTTGCAGTTTCCTTCCCGTAAAAGTTTCACATTTCCAGTGCAGATATAATTATTATTACTGTTGTATTTATTGTTGCTGACGATGCTGTTCTCACATTTTTTTTTTAAATTAATAAGCCATTCGTATCATGGAAATGTTGGTCATCTTTCATTCTTTTCTTAATGTACTTGCTTTGATTATTATTGGGGTTTTAAACTAGTATCAACTGTTATTTCCAATTTGAGATTCAATGACGACAATTATCTTTATAGTCAAGCACTCTCCACAGTATTTTAGCTGTTTTAACAAGTGCGATGGTCTGGAATGTATTGATGTTTTCCAGAGTTACTGGCTCATTGATCATTCGAGCTCAAACTTTCCTGTTTATCGCAGTGTACTAAAAACGCCTGGATGATTCTCAACCTTAAGCTTCATAGATCACTCGGATTCTCGGCCTTCTGCATCCTCATCATCGTTATCGTCGTAATCATCATCATCATCTTCTTTTTCTTCTTCTTTTTGGTGACTCCATTCCTTGTGCTCAGATTTTTCTTCTCAACAGCAGTGTTTTAACAAATCCAATTTCAGTCTTCGTACATTCCAATTATCATTTTCCTCCATCATCATCATCATCATCATCTTCATCATCATTGTTATGGGGTCCACCCCTTTTTCATACAAGTGGACTCGTCCAGAGTGTTACTTGGACTGCTGCCGTTAAATACCCAGAGTTAGACAGTCAGTGAGAGAGTGAATCGAGAGAGAGTGAGAGTGAGCAGAGATTGTGATTGAGTTGGAGGTAAAGTAATAGTGTGATGTAACCGCTTGTAGAAGTCACAGTTACAAGCACGCCAGACTCTAAGGAAGTCCTACTTCGAGACTGTATATATCTATATGTTATTACTACTAACCGCGTTCCTGGATTTACTAACAGTATTACCCTTTGTATTATTGTGTAAATACATTTTATTTCTTATATTTAATTCCTGCGTTTCTCAGTCCTTGGAGACCGAATTTCTTCTCGGAATCCACAACAATCATCATCATCATCTTCATCATCATCTTCTTCTTCTTCTTGGTGACTCCATTCCTTGTGCTCGGATTTTTCTTTTCAACAGCAGTGTACTAACAAATACAATTTCAATCTTCATACATTCCAATTATCCTTTTCCTCCTCGTCCTCCACCAAACCACCCTCATCACCACCACCGCCGCCATCATCACCATCATCATCATTAGCATCATCATCATCATCAATATTAAATTCATTTTACTTCATAAACAAATAGAACATTTACTTCAGAATTACAGATTCAACAAGTACAGCAAAAATATTTTATTGATCAACTCTTCCCAACTGATATTGTCTTTAGAGACAGAACTTAAGTCTAAACATATATATGTTGAGATATTGCCTGTATAAGTTAGTTCCTTACTATTAGTTTTGTTTGTTTTTTTTTTGTTTTTTTTTTCAGAATATTAGTTGAATTCTTCATTTTGTTTTTCTTATCGGTTTAAAGTTTCGACCAATTTCTCAGGTGTAAATGTTTGTAATGAATAGTAACTCTTTTCTACAGAAAATATTGGTGAACAAAAATAAAATTTATACAAATTTAACAAAAATATCCTTCATATGAATGCGGTTTATTACTGTTTGTCTCGGAACACCTTTTTGTGACTCTCGTCATTATCACTGAGCTGATTAGATTTCAAATAAATAAGAAATATCACATATGTTAATCAATTAAATAGTTTCAGCTTTGACGAACGGAACAGTGTCTATTCGCAACTTGATTTTGGAAGACAAATTATTTCAACGTTTATTCATTTATATATTATCTATAATGGTGGAGTAATGGATAGCGGCTTGGATTGAGGAATCGCAGAGCCGAGTTCGAATTCCAGTCGAATCCATTACATTCACTTACGTGCTAATACACTTGGGAAAGGTATGAATCCTCTTCCTCTCCCTCCAGCTATGGGTAAAATAGCAGGACAGACTGGGTTCTATAGCCTTATATGGCAACTGGTCTAGGAGGTGCACCAGGTGTCTGTATTCGTCCCTTCAAAAAGTGTGGATGGTCCTGCACGAAGCCTTCACCACTATAATCAAATCTCATGTGCCGGTGTCGGGCTGTCGGTTTCCTGGAAACTGATCTGCTTGACCCTCATACGTCGAAAATCGACGGGAGAGTCGACTATATTATCTATGTTCATGTAATAATGTTCACTCTGTACAAGGCTCATGAGTAACTCGGGGTAGATGTTTTTTTATGTATTTACTATCCGTATTCAGGTAGATTACTCCCAGTATAAGTTCTAGGTTATTCAGGACGTAGGCAATCATGGCTCTCCACTTCTTCCTGTCTCGTTTAGCTCTTTATAAGTTTTGTCTTTTTGTTGTTTCTTCCAAACCCTGTTCTGCTATCCATTTGCTTAAACTAACTTATGACATGCGTTGCTTTCCTCTTTCTCTCCCTCCGCCCTGTGTGTATCAGATTTTCCAAGCCCTTCTTTCTCATTAACTATCCCAAAAATTTCATCTGTCTCTTTTTGATGCTAAGTATATGCTTCTTCTCTGTTTCCATTCTTTCCAAAACCTTGTGGTTGATCACATGTTTGATCCATAGGATCCGGAGCATCTTTCCTTAGGAGCACATTCTTCTTGCATCAAGTCTCTTCCTCCTCTTTGAAGAGATTGTCCAGTATTCTCTGCCTTATAACCCACGAAGAAAAACCTTTCTCTAACGATGATTTCAGGCAAATATATTAGTAAATGATTGTATTAATCAAGAAATCAGGAAAACTGGAATTGCAAAGGTGAAAATATATCTTTTAATAAACATATCTTACATCTGCCAAAAATCTTTCATCTTTTACTATAGTTTATCGCCTGCATATTTGTATCTACTTATATGTGGATCCGAAAAGCTTAATGAAAATGCTCTAGTCATTTAAAAAAAGCCATCCTACCAAAAAAATATACTTCGGGTCATTCAGAAAACTGTAATTCCGAGAATATCGTAAATACAGATGAGTGTCTTTAGAATTACAGCCATTTGATTTCTGCTGCTTACGACTTTTGTGGATAATTAAAATGTAATAATAATAATAATAATAATAATAATAATAATATGATGATGATGATGATGATGAAGGTGACGATGATTATGATGAGGAAAAAGATGATAATGAAATAAGATTTAGCTGCTCTTTGCTTAGCGGCATATCAACACAACTATGTGTTATTTAATGCCGAAATCTAAATATGAAAATTTAAACTTTCTAATTAATTCAATGACATGACATTATTTTATGCTTAAATTATAATTACTTATAATTACATATTATACTTATAATTACATATAATTATACATACTTATAAATATAATTACTTATGATTATGCTTAGCTGCATTTTTTTACAAAATAATCGTACAAAATCAAACGAGGATTGAAATCTTGATTCTCTTTACAAAAATGTGATTAATGCTAGTAAATTGGGTTTTTTTTTATGATTTTATTTTGTCAGTGTCTTCAATTTTACTATGCATTGCTGGTCCTTTTACTACAAAAATGCATTGTTGGTCTTTTTTTTTCTAAAATATAATGTTGATAATTCTATTATAAGACTATAAAATGTATTATTGGTCACTAGCAGCATGGCCCGGCGTTGCCCGTACTTCATTCTAAAATCGTACGAATCATACAGCAATCGCTATCACTTGCCCTTCTTTGCCTTTAAAGGAGTGCCCTTTTCCGTGCTGATGTTGCTACATGTCTTACTTCTTGCCTATCTCACACTGCGAATTTTTTCTAAGCTCTTTACTAAACATTAAAACTGTTACGAAAAAAGAACTAAACAAAATGAACACAAAACGATCAGCTTTAAAAAAGGACTTGTAACTGGAAAAACCGAATGAAAGAAGAATGTTAACAACAAATACATTTTCACACCCAACCCAGTTCTGCGGAATCAGAATCAACGTTGAGTTTAAGCAAGCGAATGAGCCAATTGGAGTAAAGTGACATGCAGATTTAAATTTTTCCCACTTGTGACGAATGCAGCTATCGATTTTTTTTGCATGCTAGCATGCTAGTTAACATTCGTGTCAGTCAGCTGTTGGTTCTCACACTGGCCAATAGAATCTTCCTGCCTTTCCGTGGCAGCCAGCTATTGGCCAGTAGAAAATGGCCGCAAACTCCATGAAAACTGCCGTAGAAGCATGAAGAAGGGAGTTGGGAAATGCAAAGTCGGTTTTGGCCTTCCCGCTAACTTGAAGCATGTGCATGTAAATTTTGGTGCAGATCCGTCGAAAATTGCGGCCGTCACACACACACACACACACACACACACACACACACACACACACACACACACACACAGATACACACATCCTGCCTTTTATAGATAGAGATTTAGTTTTAAAAAGTTTCGATAGTCATTTTGCTATAAAATATATTGTTGGTAATGGTTTGCATAAATATTTATTACTGTTATTTTTATTATGAAAATGTATTTTACACTTTCCTAACGGTTTATTTTTTTGTTTAGGGGTTTACTACTTGCCTAGAGCTGGAACTCTAACAGGTGCTACCACCCCGGGTCAGTGTGGACCTGTAAACAACCGCAATTAAGAAAACCTTCAATCACCCGATCAGACGCCTTGTGGCGGGATGTAGTTTATCATCATACCCAGTACTAGATGATGATGATGATGATAATGACAGATCCAACGAGAAAAGTAAAAATGTTTTATTGATAAACAGGTGCCTTTCTTTATGAACATTTACACCAAAGGAATGGGACGAATTTTTATGCCAACAACAAAGCAAAGTTAAAAATTAATTTAATATTCGAAAAAATTATAGGTAAGGAAATATTTTTTCCTGTATTATAGTCAATATTTTAATACACACACACACACACACACACACACACACACACACACATATACATATATATATATATATATATATATATATATATATATATATATATATATATATATATTCCTCATACAGTTTCATTCACGGTGGACTGGTCATGTATTGAGAATGTCTGATGACAGGATGCCCAAGATTATAACGTACGGGCAGTTAGATCAGGGCTACAGGAATGTAGGACGCCCATGGCTTTGATACAAAGACTAGCTGAAGAAATGCCCTTGGGAAATGCATGTATCTGTCTCTCTTTCTTCTCCAACAGCTATGGGTTGAATAACAGGACAGACTTGGTTAGCAACCAGTTTGCCGCAAAAAGAAATAGCAACCTACTGAAAATCTTCTGCCGAGATAGTCATCGATAATTGAGGATTTGGAAAAGTCTCCTATCTGAACGATATTGTTTTCCTTTGATTGGTTTTTTAGAGAGTTCTTACCAACGCAGGATAATTTCTATGCAATTTTTCATTTAAAAATTAACAGAAGTAGATAAGTTCGTCTATCGTCTGGTTCTCACATATCTTCTGTTTTTTGAACAGTAAAGGTTTGTTACTTGTTTCCTGTTTAGATTTGGGGTTTCCAGTTCCTTCTAAAGTCTGCTTTAGCTCTGTACTCCTAATGTCTACGGCTAGACACTGAAAATATATTCACTAATTAATTTTATTTTACTTTTTTCTCCCCTCCACCAATAGTAATAGATAGGTTCGCCTATCGTCCGATTCACACTCATCTCCGCTCTTTCGAACAGGAGTAGAGGTTTATCCCTTGCTTACTGTTTAGGATTGGGTTTCCGGTTCGTTATTGTTGTGATCAAGTAAATGGTTAAAGAAATAACAAAACAAGTGTTACAGATATATCATATATTAAACAGTAAGTACAACAGAACTGTATTACACGACTAGTGACTGTTAGTCGTTTGACCCAGCGTTCAATCTATTCGACTGTTATATTTACCAGCTAGAGGTAGGATGTGGCCCAAGGCCGAGTTAAATGTGGGGCATCTGAGCCAGTAGGCCCAGCCAAAATTTTCCCATAAACCCTGTATAAAACGGGATCGGGTAGCTGTTTCCTGAGACGAGACTCTGCCCTTCGACATAGCCTCGTCTGGGTATCATCTCCGTCCGGATGCAGAGAGATTGACCAGCACAGTACGAACAGATCTATTCGACTGTTATATTTACCAGCCTCCCGTAGGCTCGACCAGAATTTCCCTATAGACTCCATATAAAACGGAGTTGAGTTGCTTTTTCCCGAGAGGAGACTCTTCCCTTCGACATAGCCTCGTCTGGGTATCATCTCAGTCCGGATGCAGAGAGATTGACCAGCACAGTACGAACAGATCTATTCGACTGTTATATTTACCAGCCTCCCGTAGGCTCGACCAGAATTCCCCTATAGACTCCATATAAAACGGAGTTGAGTAGCTGTTTCCCGAGAGGAGACTCTTCCCTTCGACATAGCCTCGTCTGGGGATCCTCTCTGCCCGGAGGCAGAGAGTTTGACCAGCACAGGTGGAAGAGATCTATGCGACTGTTAATATTCCACGAGGGATGTATATGACCCACGGCCGAGTTTACTGAATGTTCTCCGAGCCCGTAGGCTCGGCTAGAAATATTCCCGTAGAACCCGCCTAAACGGGTCCGGGCCTGTCTACCCTACCGGTCGAAACTTTGCCCTTCGGCAAAGCCTCGTCCGGGTTTCTATCTGCTCAAGGCAGAGAGTTCGACAGCACAGTGCGAACAGATCTATTTGACTGTCAATATTTAACAGGCCTTCATGAGGGATGCATATGGCACAAGGTCGATTTAACCGGGCTCGACAGCACAGTCAGAACAGATTTGTTCCACTGATCCCCTAAGGCCTTCTCTCCTACTAATCTTACAGTAGGCGGAAGATACCAATATAGACTCTTTAGAGGGAGGACACCACAACACTTATAAAGTTCTACAGCTTTATAATCCTAACGCTTGTCCTTATGTTAATGCAACTTCACAAAGCAACATTCTACGTCGATTGACAACCTGGTCCCTTTATTAACATATTTTTCATCACTTGCAAGAATACCATACAAAAAAAAATGTAAGTTTTACATTACATCCCTTGTTAAATTACTTCTGCAAAAGTTAGAACCCCGTGTTCATTTTCAATGGAAAACTCGTAAGGAACACAAATTCCTTCCCTGATCTCACAATTTCTCTGCGTTGTTCGTAGACAGTTGAACATGGCTTTGAATCTGAAACGAATGATAAACTACACACTGTCGTAGAAAAAAAAATGGTAAACTGATTCTAGGCGCAGCTTCCTATCATTCACTCTTGCTTCAGCTTTGGGTCATTGACGGATTATATAAAGCGTTGAAATACGTAATTACTTTACGAACACGATAATATTTCCATTTGAAATTCCTGTTTATTTAGAATAAAATTAATCTTGATTCAGTGTCCAAGGCGTTTGTATTTTCGGGAAAAAATTGCACGGGGTTGTTTTCTTGCGATAACTTGTTTGTATCTTGAAGTGATAAATCGGTGTAAATTAACGATATAATTCTGTTTTTTATGCTTTGGGGGATAGGAACCCTGCCAAAGTAAATGATAAAGCAATATTCATTTTATGTTTAGCTGTTATTTTATTTACTTATATTCCTTCTTTGTATTTCTGAATGATAGAATTGAATGTGCACATTAATCGCAAGAAAATGCGACAAGTGCATTTAACACAATTGATTTTGCAATCTACTGCTTTTATGTTGACGATTGGCCAGTTTAAAAAAAAAATACGGAAGAGAAAGAAGAAAAAGAGGCAGTTTTGAATAACCGAAGGCGGATTCGAGGGAATTAACTTAGAGAGAAAACAGGAAAGGAAGATTCTAAAAAGTCTAGAATTGAGAAAAAAGCAAAGAAACTTTGGAACAAAAAAGAAGACAAATGATGAGAAAAGACTTAAAGTGTATAAAATATATCATCCCTCTCCACAACTTCCTATTTTTGTAGCTTTACGTATCTTTTACTCACATTACTCTCCCCCTTTGTCCATGCGTTTTAAATCGATTCCTTTCACCACTGCTTCTTTTACACTCCGCCTGTTCTATGAATGTTAGGTCCTATCTCGGTATTGTGGTTCCCATAAAGAGCAGCCGCCTCGTTCTGTTTGAAAATATATGTTTCTTTTTTGTTTTGTTTTTTTTTATTAAGCATTTCACCCCAAGTAAGGCGGGTGTGCCACTAGCACCCAAGGGGTTACAGAATGTGCGAGCAAAAGTAAAGAGACGTGATTGTTGAAAGGATAAAGAGAAAGACGTGGATCAAGATCATGGCATCAGAAGATGTCGGTTGACATTACATTTGAATATTTGAAGAGTATAACTGTCAGAAGAGCAAGTGAGCGGAAGGGAGTTCCACAGGCGGGAAGTGCGAGAAAATGAAGCTACGGGAGTAGAAGAGACGGGTACATTTAACCGTTCCGACAATGAAAAGGTGGGACTGAGATGCCAACCGAGTAACAATTGATGCATTCTGGGAACCAGGGAAAATACATCGTCGAATCAGTTACTCTGAAAATATTTGTAGAACAAAGGGAAGTGACGGCACGACGATGAGAATGTGACTTAAGACGAGACGCTAGACCAGCATCAGCCACATTGCAAATCCATATATGGCAAATATATATATATATATATATATATATATATATATATATATATATATATATATATATATATATATATATGTAATCATTCACCCCCAAGCAAGGCGGGAAGCCACAAGCACGCAAACGGTTTCACAGTTGGAGCGAGAACAAAGAGGAGTGATAGAGGAAAAGATGAAGAGAAGGATAGGGGGATAGATCAGGGCATCTGGAGACGTCGATTGACGTTACATTTGAATAGTTGGAGATTATAGCTATCAGGAAAACAAGAAATGGGGAGTGAGTTCCACAGGCGAGAAGTACGAGACATGAAGCTATTGGAGTAGAAGAGACGGCCACATTTAATAGTTTAGACAGTGAAAGGGTGGGAGCGATATGCTAGCCTAGTTGAACGCTTAAATTCATTAAGTCTAGAAACCAGCGAAAGCAGCTCATCGGAGCAGTTACTGTGAGAGTATTTGTAAAAAAGACAGAGGGAGGAAACGACACGTCTGTGAGAGAGCGACTGCAGACGAGATGCCAGATCAGGGCCAATTACATTGCATATCCGTCTTTGGGTTTTGTCAAGGACCTTGAGTCAATAAGAAGGGTCTCCAAACCATATGTGGCAGCAATACTCCATACAAGGACGAATTAGTAGATGTGTAGATTTGAAGGATCGACTCCGGTGAGAACAATTTCCTGGTGCGGCATAGGGAGCTAACTTTCCTAGCGGTGGACGAAGCTATTGACTCAATGTATTCATTCCATCTCAGGTCAGCGGACAATGTGAGACCGAGCAGCCGCAGAGAGGTGCTCTCGTGGAGTTGAGCGTCAGACATTCTAATCGGAGGCAGGGATGGTTCTCTCTTATGAATAATAAAGAGCAGTTTTGTTTTTGATGCATTAAATTTAACCAGCCAATACTTGCCCCAGTCCACAACCGATTGGAGATCGTTTTCAAGACAAACGGCCAGATTAGTTTTGTCGGCGACACTAGATTTGTTTTTGAGGCAGGAGTTAATAGTTGTGTCGTCCGTATCGATAATCTTCATGACGTCATATGTTCTCAACCTATGACGTCATGAAGATCAGGAAGATCGTTAATGAATTTATATGCATGGTTGATTTATTCCAGCAGTATCCCATGAATGGTTGATTTATAGATTTGAAGGATGGAATCGGGCGAGAAAAACTTACTGGTGCGAAACAGAGAACCAAATTTCCTTGCAGTAGATGAAGCTATTGATTCAATGTATTTTTTGTATCCTCATTTTATTAAGAGCTACTTCGGTCGAACATCTTTATCGCTTCAGTTCTGTTCTATAACAGAATATATTACATAAGGAAATAGTCAGCCTTTACTGCTATATCAGTCAGTTATGTGCCATGCGTGATACATGCTTAGGCGATCATGTATCTTTCGATACATGGCTGAAGAGGCAGATATTTTTCCCACAGCAGATTGCCATTTCTTTTGTGGTAGACCAGTTGTCGTCCAAGTCTATAGAACCCTGACTGTCCTGCTATTTACCCATAGCTGGCTGGAGATGATGATTAATAACTTTCCCAATGGTATTAGCACGTAAGTGAACGTTATGGATATGATTGTAATTTGAACTTGGTTCTCCGATTCCGCAATCCGAGCCATTATTCCACCGTGTCTCCTGCCATATATGAGATTGGATATTACATAGGGGTTCAACATTATTTTCTTGTTTCTCGCAATTTTTTGCCATCTCTTAATAGTTTCTGGTAGTCGTCTTTCGCTATTGCTATGAGATTCCTCATTGCCTTTTGTTATATTCCGTAGTCTGATGATACCCTTTAGAAACGTTTTTATTTAGGCAATTTCTTCCCTTCAGTAAAGATAAGGGTTTTATATTGTCATAGATTTATTAATCATAAGTTCTTCTTCTTCTTCTTCTTCTTCTTCTTCTTCTTCTTCTTTGTGTCGTTTCCAGGATTTGGGCGGTCATAGCTCTCCACATTTTCCTCTTCTCTGAGGCTCTTAGTAATGTTTTGTCTGGCAACACTGTCTCATTAATTTACAGTTGAGATATATGTAACCCCTTTCTTTTCTCACTTGTATAATTCTCTTCCGGTTACACGCAATCCAGCCATCTTTGATCTTCAAAAATTTAAATGCAATCTCTGTTGTTATCTACTGTCGTCCTGATTACTGTTCTAGTATTCTCGTTCCTTCAAGATTTCTTTGTTTCCTATTCATTCACATAGAGAGCTCCCTTTGTGGCTTTACTGCATTGCATGGGGTGAATTCGATTGAGAAATATGTTCTTTTTGTTTCCATTTCCTCTAAAACGTTGCCATTGCTCACATGTTTCGTCCATGGTATCGTTATCAACCTTATGTAGAAAATATTTCTGTTCCTTCCTTCAAATCTCTTCTTGATCTGTTAGATTATGCATCATTCACTATAACCTGATAAACAATTTGTCTATTTTATATTTTATATTTCGTCAAGACGGAGGCGATCATGGTTCTCCACAATTTCTTGTCCTTTTTTAGCTCTTAATATATTTTGTCTTTTCATTATTTCATCTAAGCCCTCTGTTCCGCCATCCATTTTCTCAAGCCCGTCATGTATGATATGCGTTGTTTCTCCTCCCCGTCTTGCACTTTTGCACTCAATCTGGCCTATGGGTAGCACATATTCTAAGCTCTCCTTAATTCATGTGCACCTCAAATTTCAACGGTCATAGGTTTCCTTTTTTGTTTCCATTTTCTTATATAACAAAGTCGTTGCTAATATTTTTCGTCCATGGAATCCCCAGCATCTTCCTGTAGAACCATATTTCTGTTGCTTCAAATTTGTTTGTTTTTGTTGATTTTTCTTTTCAGGCCTACTACGACAATAAAGCCACCGGGATGAAAGAGCTTACTGAGAGTTAGAGAATATATATATTTAAAAAAAAAAAACTACTATTAATGTGAGAGTACAAATGAAGAACACTATTTAAAAAGAGAGAAGATTACGATTGGCTTTGCATTTACATTTTTGAAGACCAATGTTAACTGTGAAGCAAGAAGCCGTAAGAGAGTCCCACAGGCGATAGAACTAACTTTTTGGCGTAAAACTTACAGTTACATCCATTTCAACTGTAAAATGACGAGACGTTGCCGCCAATCTAGTACAGCGATTAAAGTCATAAAGCTTAGCTACAGTAGCGATAAATTCATAAGAACAATTACTATGAAAGGATTTATAGAAAAGGTACAGGTATACTACATTACGGAGGTAGCAAAGGGACTGCCGCCGAGATGTCGGGCCAAGACCAATAACAGTGCAGATTCTTCTTCGGATTTTATCAAGAGTCTCTAAATATATAGCAGGATCACCAGATCATATGTGGCAGCAATATTCAATAAATGGACGAATAGTTGACACACACACACACACACACACACACACACATATATATATATATATATATATATATATATATATATTTATATATATATATATATGACATGAAAAGTAATTAACAACACTTAAACAACAAACCTCTTGAAAATGGCTAATGAAGAAATCGAGAACGCTTGACACAATAGACACTACGGATTATTCTTACACTGACACCAACAAAACAGAAAAAAATGTACAAATATTAGAAAGAAAAATTTAAATTTCCCTTGTCTATCATATTCAACAAAACATATTTGAAAAAAGGTTTCTACAAATATATATATTCCAAAATTGACAAAGTCCGACAATTATTTTAAGACATTTTTTATGATTATACATTATTTTTATAGATACAAATATTTAAATAAATGCTCTGTTTATAATAAACAATATGAAACAACGTTTACCGGCCTAAAGTTCCGAGAAATTTTCATAGAAAATATTGGTTCTCCGACAGGATTTGAACCTGTATCCTATACGGAACCCTCATATAGTCTGACGTGTCGTTAATCGATTTGGCCAGGTCGATTTTACTACCTTTCAAATGCAATCTTACATGATTCACTCACTCTGCTCATGGCGTATCCAAATGTAAACAAATGACGTCATACATTTTGAAATGGAAAAAGTCCAATTATTTTAAGACATTTTTATGTTTATACATTCTTTTTTATAGATATAAATATTTATTTCTCAGACATTCAGGCCGGTAAATGTTGTTTAACACTGTTTATTATAAATAGAACATTTACTTAAATATTTGTATCTATAAAAAGAATGTATAAACATAAAAATGTCAATATATATATATATATATATATATATATATATATATATATATATATATATACACACAGAGACACAGACACACACACACACATATACACATATATATATATATATATATATATATATGTATGTATCTATATATGTTCGATGTATGAAGGTCAAGCAGTTCAGTTCTTAGGAAAAGACAGCCAGATACCAGCACATATGATTTGATTATGGTGGTGTAGGCTTTGTACAGAACCAACCACAAAGCCCGAATAAAGTGACCTGCTTCACTACGTACCACAAGGTCCACAAACAACCCTCCGCAGGTTTTGAATTCTGAGTTGGTCTTCTCCAAGGCTGCTTCAAGACTTTAGAACCCAGTCTGCCCTGCTATTTACACATAGCTGGAGAGAGAAGAAGAGGATTAATAACTTCCTGAAGATTGATTAACTGCAGTAAACTCCGAATCGTGTTATTGTCGTTGGTTATTATATATATATATATATATATATATATATATATATATATATATATATATATATATATATATATAGCTCTTTTTCATAACATTCAACAAATGTATTTATAACACCTAAGAAAGTAATATACTTACGCACATGCAATATACATATATATATATATATATATATATATATATATATATATATATATATATATGTGTGTGTGTGTGATATATTTAGATTATTCGGACTATTGTCATCATCTTTGTCGTTATAATTACAACGTTTCGACCGTTGTACGTTCCGTACTTCTTCAGGCGGGTGGAATGTCGAATTGAACCATTTATTTCGCTCATTGAAGAAGGCCGGAGCGTGCAAAGGCCGAAACGCTGTAAGAAATATGGCGACAAAGATTAGGACAATAGTCCGAATAATGTAAATAATGTACATAATACCTCATCTGAGAAATATAGACACACACACACACATATATATATATATATATATATATATATATATATATATATATATATATATATATATATATATTAAAAGAAGAGGGATGCTGCAAACGTTTTTGGTTGTAATGTGGATTTATTGAGAAAAAAATATTATACTTTGTTTTACATAATTTCACGACACGTGTTTCTGGTCTGGTCTGGTCTCAAACTGTCTTCAGGTGAAAGTGGAGATTTTTACATATTATTAAAAAATAATTAATTTTTCTTCATGTTCAATGTGGAATATTCTCGATATGAGACATTCTGTTTGTGTGTTGGCAATCCGAATTTTCTTTCTAGAATTGTCAATGAAGAGTTCTGCGTGAAGGGTCATAAAACAATTAAGGTTTGTCCAGCGAGTAGTTATCGGCATTTAATCGGCAGTAAGGAAATATACGCACGCATATATACACGCATGCTGACAGGAACACGCCAAAATAGAAACAGATCCAAGAGCACATAGAGGTCACTAAAACATTAAAAGATTAAATGCCGATAACTACTCGCTGGACAAACCTTAACCTAAATCTCCACTTTCACCTGAAGACGGTTGCGAGACCAGACCAGAAACACGTGTCGTGAAATTATGTAAAACAAAGTATAATATTTTTTCTCAATAAATCCACATTACAAGCAAAAAACGTTTGCGGCACCCCTCTTCTTTTAATATACATACTTTTCTCTCGTTGGAACCACTACAACATATTTTTTTTTATATATATATATATATATATATATATATATATATATATATATATATATATATATATATATATTTTTGTGAAAATATTTCGTCTGATGAGTTAAACCGATTTTAATAAAATAATATTACAATGATCTTTTAATGTTTCCGTTTTGTAATAATTATATATATATGTGTGTGTGTGTGTGCGTGTGTGTGTGTACATATATATATCATTGTGTGTGTGCGTGTGTGATGGAAATGTATTAGTAAAATGAGTAAAGAAAGAACGAATGGATAAAGAAAGAAAAAGAAAAATGATAAAAAGAAAGAGAACGAAGAAGAAAGAATGAAGTTAAGACAACAAAAAATGGAGGAAAAAATTGGAAATATATTTTAAAAAGAAAAAAAAATGTGAGAGGCAGAAAGAAAGGAAAAGATGCCTAAAAAGAAAAGGAAAAAAAATGAGGAAGAAACGCGGGAAAAATACATTTGGAGAAATGAATAAAGAATATTCTGACGAAAAGAATTGAGAAAAATGCTTTTGATTATCGAACAAAAAAAAAAGAAAGTTAAATTTTACCCGAACCCGCCACTAATTCATTAGAAAGAAAGGCAGAAAAAGGGATAAATTTCGACAGAAAGTATATGTAACTAATATATGGGAGAACAGTGATAAAGGCCGTAAACTGAAAGTAATGACAACATAATACGATAAAGTAAAAGATAAGTATAGACATGAAGACTTGATGCGGAAAGAGAATATCTAAAATAATATCACGTCATTATATAAGGAAAAAGAAGGTATAAAATAAGTGCAAATCATGATATGATAAGGAAAAAGAAGGGCTAAAATGATAGCGCTACCTTTTATCATATTGAATAAGTAAGGTTACAATAATAACTCAACATGATAGGATACAGGTAGAAAATATGTAACGTAATAGTACATCATTATATGATATTGAATAAGAAAAATAGCAGCATGCTATTACATGATATGGTAAAATGATAAAGAAAAGGACAGAGAAATGAAAACACGTGATAAGATTAAGAAAACCAGGAAGTGAGAGAAGTTGGTTTGTATCATTCGAAAAAAGAAAGGAAGTATGTAAAAAAGATCATTATATGAAATGGAAATAGAAAAGAAAAAAACGTAAACAGAAGAAAGGAAACAACAAAATCACGTAATGATATATGTGGAAAATTATAGGATTAATAATGATACGATAGGGAATAAAAGGAAATGCCAAAAATACGTTGTGATAATGGAAAGAAAAGAAATATTAAAAATACGGCATGACATGAGTTAGAAAGAGAAACGAAATAAGACATCATATGATAAAGAAAAAGAAAAAAATTATTACAAGTCGATGTGATATACAAAAAAAAGAAAACAAATTGTAAGAAAGCTAGATGACATAATAAAGAAAAAGAAAAGGAATTTTAAAAAGACGCCATGATATGATAAGGGAAATGAATTGTAAAATGACGCCATGATATGATAAGGAAAAAGAAAAGTAATAGTTAAGAAAATCAAGCTATGATACGGTAAAAATGTTTTATAAAAAGACATGATATAGGGAGGAAAAAGAAAACGAATTGTTAAAAGATGACATGATATGATAAGGAAAAATAAAAGGAATTGTAAAAAGGCATGATATGATCATGACAAAGAAAAATAACTGTAAAAATACGACATATGATAAGGACAATGAAACGGAATTATAAAAAGACGTCATGATACGATAAGTAAAAAGAAAGCGAATTGTAAAAAGACGTTATGATATGATACGGAAAAAGAAATGATATTGTAAAAAGACGCCATGACAAGGAAAAGGAATTGTAAAATGACGACATGATATGATGAGGAAAAAGAAAAGGAATTGTAAAAAAGACATCATGATATGATAAGGAAAATGAATTGTAAAGAGACTTCATGATATGGTGAGGGAAGAGAAAACGGATTTTAAAAAGACGTTGTGATATAAGGAAAAAGAAAGCGAATTGTAAAATGTCGACATTATGTAATAGGGAAAGGAAAGGAATCGTAAATGACGTCAATATATGATAAGGAAAAGGAATTCTAAAAAAAAAGACGTCATGGCAAGGGAAAAGAAAATAAATTGTAAAAAGAATTTATTACATAAGGAAAAAGAAAGTGAATTGTAAAAGAAGCACATGATATGTTAAGGAAAAGGAATTGTAAAAAACATTTCATGTTATGAAGAAAAAAATATTTGTAAAAAGACGAAATGCAACGATAGGGAATTATTAAAAAGAATAATATAATAAAAGGAAGAAATAATAAAACCAAGCCATTCGAATAAATGTAAAATGAACGTAAATGATAAAAAGGGTAAAGAAAATGTGAAGAAAAACTAAAGTCATAGAAAAATGAAGGAAGGCTTATTTGTAAGTAATTATCACAAGGTAAAAATAAAATATCAACAAATAAGAAAAACGGCAAATGAATTGTTACACAAAAAGACGAAGAAAAAGCATTTAAACACATGAGTAAAGCGTATAGGAATAAAAACGCAGTTAACGAAAGAAAAAGAATAAAGGAGAAAGCCAAAAAAAAAAAAAATGAAAAAGAAAGAAACGAAATTGATTCTGGTAGACAGAACAAAGAAAATCGAAAATAAAAAGAAAGAGCTATATCATGAAACAGAAAGTAAAAATCACCATAAAGAATTTTTAAGAAGAGAATATAATAGAAAAGTGATGACAAAAAAAAAAAAAAAAAATAAAACGTAGACACATTATGAAAGAAAGTAAAAATTAAAAAATAATAATCTCGAAATCCATCCCGATCTTCCCAATTCAGCATAAAACGCTTCGGTAAATCGGCTTAATCGAACTGCTCTAAATACAATTGAGGGACATCGCGTCACGCTCGGACGACTCCATGTTTACGGTGACGCACAATTGCGAAAAAGACGCCTGTAGTTTTTTTCTACGGCTCCTCGCATCCAACGGAGACGAACAGACAGTTGCTTATGATGCGAAATGGCCAATAAAAACGCAGATCGGCGCCCGCCATATTGTGGCCAAGAGCTTGAATTTTCCATCGCTGTGGTGTGCACAGTGTGGAAAGGTCATCATCAACGCGGGAAAATCCACCTTGACAGGCAGCCATGCATGGCGATTGGCGATTCTTCTCCTCCCCACCCTCGTCTCGCTTTTCCAAATGTGCACTCTCTGTCGGAGTCTCATGTATTATCATACTTTGTTGGCTCATGGGAAAATCCTAGTACGCGTTTCAATGCAGAACAAATATGTCTACTGATTCTCTTAATATTGTTCTATATAAGATTTTATTAAGGAAATCAATGTTTTCGAGATAACATTCGTATTACCCAACCGATTTTGGTACAATTTTCAAGTTATATTTATATGACAAATATAGTGTATAAATTTCAATTTAGATTTGATCTTATAATAAATATTTGCAATGACATATTTGCTGCTTCCATTATTTACATTACTAGGAATTGTTATCCTCATCTTCAATGCCATATTCACAACGTTTCAGTCGCTCTACGCTCCGGCCTTCTTCAGGTAACATGAATTTCTAGCCGAACCCTTTATTTCGTTCACCGGGGTAGATTGATTAATGAACTCACAAAATCTTTGGGTCTAATCACTGGATCTAACCAACATTAAGGACATATTGCCCAGTGGATAAAGACGTTGGTTAGATCCAATAACCTAGACCCAAAGAGTTGAGAGTTCATTATCAGGCCACAGCAGTGGTGAACCAAACATGCAGAGTTGAGTTAAAGGGAAATAACTGAGACATCCGGAAGAGGTGTGGCACGTGGAACCAGAACAATATATCCCAGTGAACGAAATAAAGGGTTCGGTTCGAAATTCCAATCAACTGAAGAAAGTCGGAGCCTACAACGACAGAAACGTTGTGAATATGGCAATGAAGATGAGGATAATAAACCGAATAATGTAAGTAATCACAATACCTCATCTCAAAGATATAGACAAACCTATTTTCTGTTGTTGGAGTTTATACAACTCAAGAGTTGTACAACAATGATGTGGTGAAGTGTTATACTGGAACATACCTATTCTATTGTTAATAGACTCTCCCACATATAATGAGTAGTAGTAGCAGTCGCGAAGGAGCTCGGGGAGTTGTTGAGTCAGTCGATGTCGGACATTAAAGTATCAGCCACCACAATTAGATTGCTGCGTCATTAACTATTATAACAAGTTCCTAACGTTTTGTACGCCGAACCTATTTTAGGACCGACTTAGTGAAATACAAGCCTCCACTGTGAAACTACTCTATAACATGAAGTAATGTTCACTCTTAGTATAGAAGGCAGCAAATTTATAGGTTGCTATCTACCGTGATGTTTACGTCGAATTAATATATAACATTCTTGTAAGAACTTGAAAAAGAATCTTTCGAGTGATACCTTGTACAACCAAGAATATTTCAGACAAAACGTGTAAGTATGCAAGAGATTCAGCAAAAGAATTTCTCACCTTGTCAAAAAAATTTTCAGAGAAACAAAATTATGATAATGCCCATCAGCTCTTTCAGATATTGATATAATAACTTCTACTTAATTACAACATATGTAGATGACAATAGAAAAATATACAAAAGTGGCTCTGCGAAGCAATCAAATCTGTTGCATTTAAGGTGCTGTCGAATCAGTAATAAAGTTAGCTAAACCAACAGAATTAATGTTCAACAATTTCCCTAAGGTTGAGGAAAAAAAATAGAGGCATTAGAAATGTAGTTCTAGAGAAAGATACTGAAAATTGCATAGATGGAATGAATAAGCAAGGATAAGGAAGAAGGAAGTCTTCGAGAAAATGACAGCTGAAAGAAAACTTGTACTCAGAATGAGGAAAAAAAATAAAAACAGCTGAAATTCCTTGGATATATAAAGAGGAAGGAGGGCTTTGAAAACTTAACCCTGACGGGACATATTGAGAGCAAGAGAAATAGAGGAAGGCAGTGAACCACTTACCCGACGAGAATGTGTGAATGAATGACGGATAGGTTTAGTAAGGTGTGTAGGGGGGTATTTTCTAAGCGTAGCTAAGATGTGGCACAAGGCCGAAAGTTGGGGGTACCTAGTGAGGATCAAACTCGCTTTTCAGTCGACAAGCTTGCTATTTATTACATCACGCCGAGGTGCCGAGGAACGGGTTAGAAAAGAAATAAAAACGGCTAAGGGGGACACATGAAATAGAAAGCTGTGGAGAGTCTTAACCGTCTATGTCTCGAAGAAGAAGGCGAAGGAGAAGAATAAAAGTTTATCATGGAAAGTGACCCAATGAAACGTGAAAATATTAAAATTAAATATTAATCCAATTTAAAAATTAAAAAAATTCATGTTTCACTTTGTGTTTCTGCATAATCGAAACTGACTTATACCCTACCCAGCAAAAATAAAACATTTTATCAATATCTTGATAAGGATAGGTATGGACTGAAAGTTTTATGATATATTGTTCGGTGGTATATCTTCAAATATTTAAGTATATCTCTTCATGGGACAACACTGACAAAATGACACAATGAAAAGTACACTGTCTGCAGCATATATAACAGAGTTAATTTATTTTTCCCTCAAAATAACTCAAAATATAGTCATTAAAAGCTAAATCCCTGGCAACAAAAGTGAGTACACCCCTTAGGAAAAGTTGCCAATATTAACATACAACATGTCAACTGTCAATATTTTGTGTGGCCACCATCATTATCCAAAACTGCCTTTACTCTCCTGGGCATGGTGTTTATCAGAGCTTCACAGGTAGTCACTGGAATGCTCTTCCACTCCTCAATGACGACGTCGCGGAGCTGGCGGATATTTGAGACCCTGCGCACCTCCACCTTCTGCTTGAGGATGGCCCAAAGATGTTCTATTGGGTTCAAGTCTGGAGACATGCTTGGCCAGTCCATCACCTTTACCCTCAGCCTCTTCAGTAAAGCAGTGGTTGTCTTGGATTTGTGTTTGGGGTCATTGTCATGCTGGAACACTGCTCTGCGACCCAGTTTCTGGAGGGAGGGGATCATGCTCTGCTGCAGTATTTCACAGTACATGTTGGAGTTCATGTTTCCCTCAATGAAATGTAACTCTCCAATACCTGCAGCACTCATGCAGCCCCAGACCATGACATTCCCACCACCATGCTTGACTGTAGGTATGACACACTTATCTTTGTACTCCTCACCTGGTCGCCGCCACACATGCTTAAGACCATCAGAACCAAACAAATTAAATTTCGTCTCATCAGACCATAGGACATGGTTCCAGTAATCTATGGGCTTTGTTGACATGTCTTCAGCAAACTGTTTGCGGGCTTTCTTGTGTATTGCCTTCAGAAGAGGCTTCCTCCTGGGGTGACAGCCATGCACACCAATTTGATGTAGTGTGCGGCATATGGTCTCAACACTAACAGGCTGAATCCCAATATCTTTAATCTCTGCAGCACTGCTAACAGCACTCCAACGCCAATCTTTCAAAGAAAGCATTTGGATGTGATGCTCAGCACGTGCGCTCAGCTTCTTTGGACGACCTACCCGAGGCCTGTTCTGAGTGGACACTGCTCTTTTAAAATGCTGGATAATCTTAGCCACTGTACTGCAGCTCAGTTTCAGGGTGTTGGCAATCTTCTTGTAGCCTTGGCCATTTTATGTAGTGCAACAATACGTTTTTTAAGATCCTCAGAGAGTTCTTTGCCATGTGGTGCCATGTTGGAACTTTCAGTGACCGGTAAGAGAGAGTGTTAGAGCTGCACTACAAATTTGAATACACCTGCTTCCCATGAAGACATGGTTACACTAATGAGTGACATGATATTTTGGAGGGAAAATGAAAAGCAGAACTCAATTTAGACATTTAGGGGTATAGTTACCTATGGGTGTACTCACTTTTGTTGCCAGGGATTTAGCTTTTAATGGCTATATTTTGAGTTATTTTGAGGGGAAAAGAAATTAACTCTGTTATATATGCTGCAGACAGACTATTTTTCATTGTGTCAAAAGGTAATTTTTTTTCAGTGCTGTCCCATGAAGAGATATACTTAAATATTTGAAGAAATGTGAGGTGTACTCACTTTTTGTGATACATTGTATATATATATATATATATATATATATATATATATATATATACACACATATATATATGTATATATATATATTATTTTATATATATATATATATATATATATAAGTTTCGTTGAAAAATGACTGACAAACTATATATATATATATATATATATATATATATATATATATATATATATATATATATATATAAGATCTGTTGAAAACGACTGACAAGAGGATGTGGTTGATTTATTTTATATAATTTCCCATGTGTTCGTATGATTTGTTCTTTTCAGGCCATAAATTATAGAAAAATTGGCCGAATGTTTTCCATGCGCCTTTGGCTATACTTTTAGCCATTATCAAGGATAAATTTTGTTTTACTTGTAATTGAATATATGAATTGTTTTATATATGTATCTAGATTTAGAGTCAGCAGATTGTGGCCGTGATCATGCTTGATATTATTGAATGTCGACCTTTTTTTTTTCTTTTTCTTTTTTTATTAATAATGCTTCCATTAGATATACCTTAAATGATGGCTAAAACTATAGCCGAAATCGCCAGGAAAACATTCGGACAAGTTTTACGTAATATATGGCCAGAAAAAAATATATATAGGAACACGTGAGAAATTCTATAAAAACAAAAATCAACCACAGAAACTTGTCAGTCATTTTCAACGAAACTTGCATAAAAGAGGAATTGCGACGCAAATACACAATACATATATACTTCAAGACGTGGACAGTATATATATATATATATATATATATATATATATATATATATATATATATATATATATATATATGCGCATTAAGTTCTCTTTCTGCCGGGGATGCTTCAAGACATGGACGGACTGGGTGGCATTCGGTCTATAAAAAGGTCAAGTAGGAGAGGTTCCTTTTGGGGACATGTAGCACAATTTTGTGCACCAATTGTCTGCATTCGGCTCTCCCGAAAATTGTGATAGCATCAGCCAAATCCTTGACCAATATGAACAAATCATATGCGTGATTCGTCTGGCTATTTGGTTCATAGAATTGAGATACCTACCCTCATACGCGGCAAACGACGGGAAAATCTAGTATATATATATATATATATATATATAAAGTAAATGTTCTCTTCATTATAAACTGACCATTTGCTTAAATATTTGTATCTACAAAAAAGAATTTATAAACATAAATATGTCTTAAAATAATTGTTGGACTTTGTCCATTTCATAATATGTGACGTCATTTGTTTACATTTGGATAAGCATCAAGCAGATATGAATGTACGTGAGAAAATCATTGAAAATTTTATTTTAAAAACGGTAAAATCGACCTTGCTCACCGAAACGATCCTCTCTGGCGAAATCGGTAAAAGCACGTTATGCTATATGACGGTGCCGTATAGGATACAGGTTCGATTCCTGTCGGAGGAAACATATTTTCTATGAAAATTTCTCGGACATTCAGACCGGTAAATGTTGTTAATACCGTTTATTATAAACAGAGCATTTACTTAAATATGTATATCTATAAAAAAGAATGTATAAACATAAAAAATGTGTTTAAAATATATATATATATATATATATATATATATATAATTTATAGATAGATAGATAGCAAAGGTAATAAACCCGTCGTATATAATCAATGTGGACCCTAGTAATATAAAATATTAAGACTGATCTACAAAAAGAGTTCAATATATTTAATATTACAAAGCCAATAAATGGTATCATACAATAAAATCCCAAATCACCTCCTATGAAGGATAGGCTTAATACAACCGACAAAAACATCGCCAGTTTTATTCAACCCCGTATATAGATTGAGTTCGTATCGAAATTCGAAATGTAAATGTGACAGCTGTCGAAAAATTTAATACAGAATTTAGACATTTCAGTGTTTACGTCAGACAATAGGCACGAGTCAGTGGTCTGGGAGTGGAAGGCATTAGCCTTAAAGAAAAGAGGTTTTATAAAATTAAACCCGGATATTAACCTTATGACATGGAAATGGGGCTATATGAAGAATGACGTGTTAATGTGAAACTAAAAGTGGACCGAAAAGGAGTTTTATTGTTTTTAATTATATAGATAAGGCCATGTTTAAAAATACATGTTCCAACTTAAAAAAAAAAAAAAACTCTCCCAAGGATAGATTAAACTTAAAAATAAGATATATTTAATAAATTAAAAAGATGTCATTTTTGTTAATTTATATTAAAATTAAGAAATATATTTTTTAAATCTTAATTTAAAAAAAATGGTTATATTAAAGACTAATTAATTTAAAAAATAAAAATATAAGATAAAATGAATTATACATTAGAAAAAAAATTCAAATTAAAACTTCACTCTTCATATAACTCAAATTTAATACTGGGGTTGAATAAGGCTGACGAAATTTTCGTCGGTTGAAATGGATCTATCCCTCATATGGGGTAATTTTGGATTTTATTATACAATAATATATATATATATATATATATATATATATATATATATATATATATATATATGTGTGTGTGTGTATATATATATATATATATATATATATATATATACACATATATGTATATATTGCTGCATGTTTCATTAAATAGTGTAGACAAGTGTTGTCTATTTATTTTATGTGAATTCTTTTCATATCGTCTGATAAGCTTAATAACATTATCATTAAACGAAGAAAGAAAATCACAATATTGATACATATTTTTTAATCCAATCTAAGCTTTCGGTTTACATAAGCCATTATCAAAGATGTCAATTACATAACAATATATTAAGCAATACACGGACAAAACAGTGATGATAGTCTTTTTCTGTTTACAGGGAAGATTTCCAAGCAACGACAAACTCGGGCATATAAGACGCTGGAAGCCCCGCAGCTCATGATGTTACACATGACCACGCGAGAGGGAAAACGAGAAGTGTTAAGAATGGTAAGCCGTTGGTATAAATCAATGGCTTCTGTTACCAATTATAGGCAATTTTGAATATTTGTGGAGATTTCATAGTTTATTTTGTTCAGGTTAGGTTTCAACTGTTTTATGTATATATATATACATAAAACAGGTGAAACTATATATATATATATATATATATATATATATATATATATATATATATATATATATATATTTACAAGAAGAATATTAAATTATGTATGAAATATTTAAAATGCTTTAAAACTTTAAACGTATATATATATATATATATATATATATATATATATATATTAATATGAATACCAGCGTTCAATAGAAAGTGTCAGGTTGTTGCCAACAAAATCTTGTCTACAACACTGGCAACACCCAATTCATGATAATTACGGAGATAGGCAAATATTCAAAAGAAGAACAAAGAGTAAATTTCAGTCATTTTAGCAAAAATTTTCAAATTTGGAAAATATAATTAATATATAAACAGATCATGTCGATTGAACTGTTGCTTAAAAATTAGCTAGCTATCTATCTATTATTTTTTTTAGGATATTAAGACATCTTTCACTCACCAGTATTTTAACATCGCCGGAAAAGACACATTTATGGGTTTGAAACATAATTGTAATTGTCTATATTTCGGAGTTGAGTTATTACGTACACTATATATATAAAGGTTTCAGTTCGACATTCCAACCACTTGAAGAAGGCCGGAGAATACAACGGCCGAAACGTTCTGATAAATATGGCAACAAAGATGAGGACAATAGTCCGAATAATGTAAAAAGTATAATTGTAATTGTGTAGCGATTTTAAACATGTATACACTCTTTAAATATTACCAATTAATAATACATTTTTTTATATGGATGAAAATATGCAAAACAGATGGATTGGAAGAAGAGGGACAGCTGAATACCGAACGAGATCACCAGATTTGAAATCCTTGGATTTCTTTTTGTTGAGGGTTTTAAAAGACAAAATTTACAGCAGGAAACCTGAACCAATTCCTGAAACCAGAGTAGCGATTGAAAAAGAATGTGCTTAAATACCAGAGGAAATGATACTGGACGTTTGTAAGTTTATTTCTTCAAGATATGAAAAGTGTATTGAACAAAACGGCAACCAGTTTGACCATTTGATGTAAACTCATCATTATAAGAACATTCTGTCATTGCCCCAAGTATCTTTTATCTTATTAAAGTGAATTTTCTATATTTTTTGTATATTTTACTTTCAAATTCGTTAAATGTGTATTCTTTCTCTTGTATTAATCATATTTACAAGTCAAAATGTTACTGTTTTTGGGTATATAACACCTATAACTAGTGAGCGAGTCAGAATGACTTATTTCCCTTTATAGTCGACCACTGGAAGATTGACCAATCAGAAGCCGCCCAACACTGTATTCGTCGTGTATAAAGGCGGCCATCTTGTTTCCTCTACCGGAAAGACCAAAGGCGACCAGGAGAAGGATGAACTACACTCTGCTGTGATATCCACTGCGAACCTCCACTACGCTTTCCTACTGTCTCCGAAATATTCACTGCCAACCTCTAGATTCTATACTCGAGGACGACCGTCATGAAAATGTCTAACACAAAATACATAAATTGAATATGTTATAACGATTCAGAGAGTGTATACATTATTTTGGGACACCCTGTATATATACACACAAACACACACACACACACACACACATATATATATATATATATATATATATATATATATATATATACAGATATACTGAGTAAAATTAATGACAAAGAGAAAGCATTTTTTAAGCCGTTTCGTTGTGTCGGTCGGATTTCATCGGACTGAAGTAATGTTTACGTTGAAGTGACAACATATGCGCACGAAAGAGTGGGACGCTGAAATCGTATTTTATTTTTTTAATATGTGTTTGGTATAGAGTCTAGCCAATTACATTTGGTTTCTTTTTGTTCATGTTTCTATCACTTTCGTTATTAAGTTTCCCACAATGTGATAACAGAAAACCTGTCAAGAAGGCTGAAATGTTGAATGAATCTGGACGTTAGTTTACTGTGGATTATCTAGAAAGTAAAGTGCGTTATATACACTTTCCTATTTTGTTGAGGTTACGGAAGTCATCATTTTCTATTCCAATTTGTCTCACTGAATTAGACGTCAAATTTATCTACACAAAGTCACTTATAATAACAGTTAAATCTTAAATATAAATCAGTGTGTGATTAGGAAAAAAAAACTAAATAAAATGGAACAATTACAAGTATAGATTTCAATTAAATTTAAGTGAATTTCTAAGATTTTTGTAGATTTAAAAAAAATATTATTCTTTGGGTTATTCTTTTCAAAATCCAAATCCGTGTTTAATTCTTGATGTTCCTGAAATAAAAGGTACAAAGGGAAGAAAGAGGGAGAGACTCTGGAAATGAATATAAGAACTTTATTAGAGTAACAACAGTCTTTTGAAGGGAAATGCTTTCCCGAGCAAAAGACACGTGTTTACTCGTTGAAAGTTCAGGGAAAAAGAAAACGATTCTTTTTGTCAGTCTTTGGCGCCAGGAAGCCTCTCTTTATTCGCGCATGCGCCATTAGTTCTTGTCATGGAGAATCGTGGGAGATTATATTTTTAATTTTTTTTTGTATTTCTTGTATCTTATTGTGTTTTTTTTTCCTTTTTTATATCAATTATACAATCCCCACAGATTCAAACATTCGATCTTATCGTAAATCTTTGCAGCATATAAGAAATTGCTTTTAATTAGGCCATCAACTCTCAACGTTTCCCATAAAGGAAGCACTTTACAGATTGACTTTTTTTATCCGAATTGTCGGTAACTTTGTTTTTGTGCTTTGGGACCATTAATAAGTAAAACTTATGAATAGTATATTTCTGTCATTTACTGCAGTTCAGTCAGTTATGCGTGATACACGCTTAGGCTATCATATATCTTTCGATACATGACTGGCGTGGCAGATTTTTTCCCGCAGTAGGTTGCCATTTCTTTCTGCGGTAGACCAGTTACCATCCAAATCTATAGAACCGTGTCTCTCCTCCTATTTACCCATAACTGGATAGAAAAGGATGCATACTTTCCCCAATGGGTATTAGCACGTAAATAAATGTAATGGATTCGACTGGAGGGTCGAACTCGGCTCTCCCATTCTTCAATCCGAGCCTCTATCCATTACTCCACCGTAGCAAACTGAAAATGCGGCAAGTAACTTCAAGTACAGGAAAGTGAACGTAAGTAAGTAAACCTAAAGAGCCACACAAACCTACCTAGGTTTCACCTACGCGGATCGTCAGGGTAAAGTGGCAAGTAGGTTTGTCTGGCTCTTTTGGTTTACTTATTTTGCTCTACTTAGCGTATTGAGCACTTTGTTCAGTTATTTTTTATTTTACACTTGTGGGAGGTTTTTTCTTTGGACTCTGAACTTAAATTCTGGACGATTATTTTCGCCAGAAGTTCATGTTCTTAGTTCTTCCTTTTTTTACCCTTATTTTCCCTTGGGTATTGGTTTGTTCATTTACAAGCTAAAACACCTAAGGTTTTGTTGGACGAGTATAGCTGCTTATATTTATAATTATTATATATATATATATATATATATATATATATATATATATATATATATATATATATATACAAATGAAATGAGAACGAAGGAAATATAAATTCAAACGTTCACAACATTAATTTAAAAATAGGCTCAATACAAAGTTAGAGCGATAATTCTTTATTATATGATATTACCAATCGAACATAGGTAGAACCGCGACATGATTTCGAATTGTAATATCATATATATATATATATATATATATATATATATATATATATATATATATGAAGAGGAGACATAGAAGAGGTAATACATGTATGATTTTTGCAGATATATATGATTACAATTGAGAGAACACGCGAGCAACAAGAAGTTTCAAGGAAAATGGGATACATGTCTTTGGGCTTAGAAAACACAGTGTGAATTTGGGGGTGGCAAAATGAGGAAAGATGGCTAGTAAAAATTGACACTCACAGGACATACTGAATTTAAAAGAATCAGAGAGAAATATCGAGTAATCTGTTTAACATGTTTGCGCAAATAAATGGCTTGACAATAACTAAGAGATAAAAAAATTGAACAGAACTTGCTTACAGCTATAAAAGACGTTGGGGTGAGCCAAGATCATTCACGAAGCGAAGATTAATGATAGCTTTCTTCAAGAATCAGGAAATATTTTTATTTTTTTAATAATGTTTTACTCTTAATCGTCCCAAAATTAGAACTCTATGTGTCCCGTACTGTTACCGAAGTTAAGCAACATCGAGTATGGTCAGTACTTAGATGGATGACCGTTTAATTATACCAAGTGCTGTATGCTTCGACGGGCTTGTGGTGTAGTGGATAACGGCTCAGACTGAGAAATCGGAGAGCCGAGTTCCAATTCCAGTTGGGTTCGTCTTATTTATATACGTGCAAATACATATGGGAAAAACATGTCTCCACTTATTCTCCCCGCCCGGCTATGAGATAATTAATAGGAATTCCTTCTTTTTCGTCCAAAAATTCTTACAATCGAAAAATATTTTCGGGCATTAAATAACCTGCAAAAGGTTGATAAGACGTAAAAAAAACTTATCAATCAATTGGACAATATATGTTAAAGGATTAATCGATTTCGGATATTTCTGTAGAAAATAAAATTAGACTAAATGAATTGCATATCAGTTTTTAATATATAGACAAAAGAAAAGCGGAAACAGAACTATTTAACATATACACACTAGTTTTATGTCTTAGTACTTGTGTGGTTAACTATAGCTTGTATGACTATACTGTTTTCTGCATACGAATGTTAATATGTTCGTAGGAATATAACGCAAAATCGTTTGCGTGTATAGAATGTCTATAGAATTGTCTTTACATACACATGTAAAATCTACTTATTTCCAGCTTTGTAGGTATATATTTATTAATCACGCGACTGTTTCGCTGTGTGTGGCTTCCTATGAGAACGAGTCGTGGTGGAAAGAATGAAGGATTGGTATCGAATAGCACATAAGCCCATTGTCCTCTGGGAATTTCTCTTCCGATATTGAATGTTTGCTAAAATAACAATTGCTAAGCAGAGAAACGGTAATAATGTCTGTAGATTAGATAATTCATTTTAAATGCGAGCGGATTTTTCCACAGGGACCACAAATGCTTTCCTTCTTTCATTTACCTGTTTTCGATTTCATTTCCTACTTCACGCCATTTCCTTATTTTCATGTGCCATTTTTTTTTACGTGGGGGGCTCTTCATTTTTTCTCTCTTTTTTTTCTTTCTTTTGTTTGAATATGTCTACTGCTAAGATTCTTTTCGACATTTGCGTTTACATTTGTCTTAATTCTCTTTCATTTTGCATATTATCTTTCTTCATTCGTAGACTCTTTGCTTTTCCAATTAGTTTTCCCTCTTTACTTTTATAGCGAGATCACGTTGAAACAGCGTTTCTCGTGCGATCACCGAAGTTAAGCATTGTCGAGCCTGGTCAGTGCCTGGAGGGGTTGGCTCATTCTATCACTTCTTCTTTCAGTTTTATTTGTTTACTTACTTATTCCTTTTTTTATTCAGATTATCCAAAAGGACCAATAATATATTACAAAATTCAGTTCTAAAAATGCCTGTCTACCTACCTAACTATCTATCTATATAGAGATTTTCTAAGCGTAGCTTAGATGTGGCACAAGGCCGAAAGTATGGGGCACGAGTGAGGATCGAAATCACTACTCAGTCGTAATTGTTCGTAACAAGACAAGCTTACTAACCATTTCACCACTTCGAGGTGCCCAACTATCTATCTATCTATCTATCTATCTATCTATCTATTTATTACTATAATCGACATTTTAGTGTATACACTTATTTGAGAGGCCATCCCTGTTTTTTTGTTTGTTTGTTTTGGAATTTAATTAAAATGGTCTCAATCATACCCACTAAAATTGCACCTACTAAAAATAGCTTTCATAGCAATAAGAAATAATGTCAGATAAAAAATCCATTCAAAAATAATTGCTACCAATGACTCTTCCATAAAAACACACACACACACACACACACACACACACACACATATATATATATATATATATATATATATATATATATATATATATATATATATATATATTTAGCCGAAAGCGCTCGGAAAAAACAAAATTGACAGTTATATAATTTATCTAACGAAAAGGAAAAAAATATATAAGATCACATGAGAAATTTTATAAATAAACTTAATCTCAAGCATCTATCTATCTATCTATCTATCTATCTATCTATCTATCTATCTATCTATGAAAACTGATGCCTATGTGTACAGGCACTTAGTATAGAATAACCTTGGCATCAAGCATGTCTTTGCATATTGAACAGAACCCACCTAAGAGTATGAATTGTTTTTTTCAATGTTGAACAAATCTTTTTCTCAAATTAAGAACCTTGGATTAAGAATGGATTCGATATTGAACAGAACCTTCCGCAGAATATTAATTTGGCATCATGCATGTTTCTTATGAAGAATAGAGCCTTTCACAGAGTATGAACCTGGAATCAAGTATGGACACAGCTTTTCTTGGTGTGTGATTCAACCTCGTTTCAGTGCTGAACATTGCATGGCCGGTCTTAGCTACGAAGTTCTGAATTGGTGGACCAAAAAATATAGCTCCTCTGAATATGTTTTTAATAGAAATAACGATAGAGGAGGGATATACTTGCGACGTTTCATCTGTGCGGAAAAAGGCTGAAGGTTTGAAAATAATTCATCATTCGAAAAGAGTCGACAAAAATTTGTTGAACTTTGTCATTAGTGGAAGGTGAGGATATAGAACTCCAGCCCAGATTTTTGCTTCGATTCTTGATATTTTAAAGCGAGATCAAGTGAAGAGCAGTTAGTTACTTGCAGGGGAGTAACAAGGAACTGAAAAGATTTTCCAACATCTCTAGTGATGTTTAGTCCGTGAGAAAAGTGATGGAGGGTTTAATGTAATTCATCGTCTAAAAGCCAGTTTAAGCGCATTTGAAGACTGACAAGACTGAAAAGTGATTAGATCCAGCCCGGATATAATAGTAATGTTCAATAATTTGTCTTTTGTAATGATAGTGAATCTTGTTGATATTTGAAGATGAATGGACTCTTTAAAGTCGCCCCCCACCACCACCAAGAAAATAAAAAAAACTTTAAGACACAAGGGATTACTGAGTGTGAAAAATATGAGAAAATTAAACATTATCAAGGAGAGTGGACAATAAAAGAACAGGAATTAAATCAAGAGGCCGGAAGTGCGAGACTAGAAACTGTTAGCATAAAAACTACGGTACATGCAACCGTAAATTTATATGACTTTACCGCTAATCTAGATCTGTTATGTGCCATGCGTGATACACGCTTAGGAGATCATGTATCTTTCGATACATGACTGACGAAGAAGATTTTTCCCGCAATATGATGTCATTTCTTTCAGCGGTATACCAGTTGTCGTCCAAGGCTATAGAACCCGGTCTGTCCTGCTATTTACCCATATAAAAAAGAAGAGGATTCTAGAGAAGAAGAGGATTCATACATTTCCCAAGGTTGTTAGCTCGTAAGTGAATGTAATGGATTCGACCAGAATTCGAAATCGGCTCCCCGTTTCCCCAATCTTAGCGGGGATCCATTACTCCACCGTCCCTCCTTGTAGTACTACGATTAAATTCATAAAGTCTAAGTACCAAAGAAAGGAGCTCATCAGAAAAATTACTACGAACATATTTATAAGAAATACACAGGAATGCTACATTACGGCGAAGGGAAAGTGACTGAAGCCTAAATGACAGTTTAGGACCAATAACATTGCAAATTTTTCTTTCCATATTATCAAGAGTCTCTAAATACATAACAAAAGCACCAGACCAGATGTGACAGCAATATTCAATGCAGGGATGAATGGTAGACTTATAAATATGCAAGATAGATTCTGGAGCGAAAAATTTTCTAACATGACACTGAAACCAAATTCTTAGCAGCATAACTATCAATTATTTAACTATAATATTTATACTTCCTTTCAATAGGAAACGTTAGTCTGAGAAGACTGAAGGTGTCACTCTCCAAAAGGTTAGCATCAGCCATTCTGTTGTTGTAAGGCAGAAAAGGATTCTCTCAGCCAATAAAATAAAGCAGTATTTTGAAAGCGTTAAAATTAACAATCAATTTCGTGCACAGTTCACAAGAGATTGTTGGACATTTCTGAGATTAGCTGCTAATGTGAACTTAATGAACCGCTCAGACTTACTTTTAAGACAGGAATAAATAGTTTTGTCATCAGCTTAGATACCAAGTTTAGAATTGATGCCATCAGGAATATCATTGATGAAAATTAAATCTTTTTGATAGAATTTATTATACCCATATATATGTATAGAACTCCGTTGTATATGGCTGGAATAACGTTGACAAGATTACATGTCACTTTCAGTCAATATACGTAACTCTGTGTGGCACAAAGCCATATATAAGATGATCTAAGATGGTTGGTAATTTCGATCGACTTATCTTCTGGCCATCCAAACTAACATGGCAGTATCTTGAAGTGAGCACTCACATTTGGCTTCTGATTGTGTGAACACAGGTCGGTTGCCTACGGTATATATTTTGTTCTTCCTGCGCACTTAGATTAACGTAATCGCAGGTGGCAACATAATGACTCATTATCGAAGGAAATTGCTTGCTCGTTGTCGAAAATCTGTACAGGCGCGAGATTGAAAAGGCATGCATTTAAAATCAATAAAGTTTTAAAAGACATTCTGTCAGCCAACTAATTTTTTAGGTGTTCGATTAACGTTGAAACTTGAGATCGATTCCAAGCTGTTTTTAAGCTGGCGAAAATATGTTATTTGATAATCACTACACATTATTTTTTTCCGGAAGTCTTCTTTTTATGTGCCGTGTCCTTTCAGGACGTAGGCGATCATGGCTCTCCACTTCCTTCTATCCCTTGCAGCTCTCAACAAGTTCCTTCCCTCTGCTTCTTCCCCCTAGACCACGTTCTGTCATCCACTTACTCAAGCCCGCTAGGTATGTCATACGTTACTTTCCCTTGCCTATTTTTCCCTCTATTCGACCCGTGCGTATCAGGTTCTGAAGCCCCCCACCATCTTCCTTACGTGTCCTAGAAACTTCTGCTGCCTCTTGTTAAGTACAAGCCTCCTACTTGTTTGCAACCTTTCTAAGACCCCATCGTTTTTCGGTCCATGTTACCCTCAGAATCCTTCTGTAAAACCACATCTCCGTCGCCTCGAGGTTGTTCATCTTTGAGGAGAAGGTCCAATATTCACTGCCGTAAAGCAGGGCAGATGTCATATAACAGCTCAGTATTCTTTGTTAACAAGGAAATCATTCTGTCTCGCAATACTCTATCCAGCTTTTGGTATGCGTCCTTGGCCATCTCAATACGTCTACGGATCTCAGTGTCGCACTTACGGTCCTCTGTCAACATGCTTCCCATATATGTAATCTTCCGCAGCTGGTTGATTTTAGTGTTCCCGACCCGCATCAGGCTCATCCTTTTTACTGATGACCATGAAGCAAACATCAAACGCTCCTCTCTCAACATCCGTTATTAATTCGGCGCCCATCGCATCGGTTATTATCATTATGGTTCTAGAAATTGTTTTAATGGAAAATGTGACACCGAATTCTAAAGGACACTGGAATAGTGAAAGATGACTACCAACACCGAAGTAAAATTACGTAAGGATCGATGAAAAGGGCACTGAACATTTATGGTTAATTGATTGGTTGTTTTATGGCATATCGACCTCAGTGGTTCATTTAATGCCAACAAAAATTTGGTAAAAAAAAAGTGTGTATGTATACATATATATGTGACGTCGCCCTCCTTGGTCGCAGCGTCGACTCTGTCGTTCGATCTCGTTCGCGGCTCCAACTGTGACGTGACGTGATGTGGCCGCCCAAGGGTCGATCCTTGTCACGGACAGCACCAGTTGTGACGTTTTTTGCCGCGGCGTCAGCTGTTCGCTCCTCGTTGCTCCAAGTGTGACGTTCCAACCCTCTGGTTAGATGATTACCAACCTCGCCGTTCCCAACTCGCTTCCAACACCTGGTTACTAGGGTAACTGTACTGATCTCGGTCTGCCTACCCACGTTGTGATTAGATCTTAGACAGACGGGATCAAACAGGAGTCGGGGCCGTATGCCAGCTGGGTTCAACGGGGTGGCAACACAAGTAAAAAAAAAAAAAACTTACGAGGCAAAAATTACTGATAAGAAAGGGTAACAACCTTTTTATATCTAATGTTCGTTACATAAAAATTATTCTTACTTCCCGACCCGTTTTGTGGACTGTGGCACCAAGCTTCTATCATACAATTTAAAGACTTCGAGTTGCCTACTCTCTAGAATTTTGTATGTCGGGTGTGGTTTGGTTTCGACACTGGGCGCTAATCTCTACCAGTCGTTCACGGCTGATTCTTCTCTTCGGCTTGAGTTGGACGAGCTTATTCGCTTCGGCTTGAGTTGGACGTATTTCTTCACTTCGATTTGGGTTGGACGAATTTCCACCCTCAGGCTTGGCTTGGTTTCAACTTCTTCTAGACGCAACTGCAAGTAACTTCTTCTTCTTCCGTCCTGCAACTCTTCTCGCCAAGGTCCGAACTCTTCTCTCTGCCGTCTGAGGTGAACTCTTCTCTCTGCCTTCCGGGGCTGAACTGATTTCTGTCGATTGGGGTTCTGCTTTTATTGACGCCGCAACAAACTGGGGTGGGTCTGTCGGCGTCAGGGTTTCTTGATAATTCCAAAAGTCGCATTATTTCTGATTTCCCATTATCGCTCTTATTTTCACCCCTACTTCCTCACAGTGTCTCTGGGGGGGAGGCGATTACCCATCTCTCCCGGTCTCTCGTATGTCAGGTGACCGTTTTCGACCAATGGGTCCTGGTCGAGCGTCCTTTCTCCTCTTTCTCGCATATCCGTGACCGCTTTCGGCTAATGAGATTCTGGTTGGGCGTCTCCGTCCTTCGTGACGTCTCCAATCGGGCGTGGTCTATCCCGGCTTTGTTCTGGGAAAGAAACACCTTGCTAAAAAAACAAAATCCAATTTGGCCTTTTCGCACGCACGAAAATGACAATCTCGGCCCTTTCTCACCTTTTGGTTTTGTCAAAACAGCCCGCCGCTAATTAGATGTGACTTCAGGAAGAATTTTTCTCGTCTCGCTGGCGCTCTCTGTGAGCTAGAACAATTGTTTTCATTTCTTTGTTTTTGCTCAGACCTGATAGTCAAAATCTTAATTATCTGAATTGAAAATATCTTCACTTTATCATCGTGGGGGTTCTAATCTTCAACAGGTCAGGATCTGTATACAATTCCAGCGGTCACCTTCTCATCCCAAAAGACACCCCTTTCCGATTAATATTTCGTTTTCCATTGTTCTAAAAATCCCATTTCTCCAAATTGATAATGAGCTCCCACATTCCGTGGACACAAAAGTAGGCCAGGTGGTTTTGACCGATATTTTTATCAATCGTACGTATGTCCATCCACTTTTACCATGTCCGTTCATTATCTCTGAACTTATTCTTTCAAATAACAATTTCCATTGTTCTTGAAAATCTAATTTCTCCAAACTGATAATGAGCTCCCACATTCCGTGGACACAAAATAGGCCAGATGTTTTGACCGATATTTTTATCAATCGTACGTATGTTCATCCACTTTTACCATGTCTGTTTTCTTTTTATTTCTTTCATTATCTCTAGGCTTATTCTTAATTTCTATTGTTCGAAATTCGGTCAGGCGCGTTGGCCTAGATATCTCTTGACACCTGTTTTCGCTTATGACCGGCTTTTACATTATCCATCTCTCCCTCTTTTTTTCTTCCTTTTCCTTTTTTCTTTCTTCCTTCTGCTTCCCTTAGGATCGCCTAAATACAATTAGAGAATTATTCTCAAAACTCAATTATTCTTCGTCTAAATAACTAGCAACTGGTTAATAAACCGAATAATATTTCTATGAATATTTCTTTTTAGTTGTTCTAATAATGCAGGGTGCCACAATCCTCCCCTAACCGATTTGTCATTTACCCGTAAATTACACCTAAACCCAATTACATCATTTAACATGCACCATGCATTTGTCTCATGCAATTCTATTCTACTTTCTTACATGCAAGGGTAATGTTCTTTTCATGCAATGTAATGTTCTTTTCATCTTCTTTTGTTCTACATGCAAGGTAATGTTCTTTTCATTTTCTTTTGTTCTACATGCAAGGGTAATGTTCTTTTCATTTTCTTTTGTTCTACATGCAATGTAATGTTCTTTTCATTTTCTTTTGTTCTACATGCAATGTAATGTTCTTTTCATTTTCTTTTGTTCTACATGCAAGGGTAATGTTCTTCATTTTTTTTTTTTTACATGCAAAAGTAATATGTGCGTGTGTCTGTGGGCGCAGATGTGTCTACTATGGTTTGTTCTTCTTGGTCAATGTGAATTGTAACTATTCACACTATTTATTTTGTTCAGGCTGTTGTCCTCATCTTTATTGTCATATGCACGTCGTTTCGGCCGTTGTACGCCCCGGCCTTCTTCGGGATCTGTCTATATATCTGCGATGAGGTATTGTAACTATTTACACTTTTTATATTTTTCGGACAGTTCTCCTTACCTTTATTGTCATATTCACGACGTTTCGGTCATTGTACGCTCCGGCTTTCTTCAGGATCTGTCTATATTTCTGAGATGAGTTATTGTAACTATTCACATTATGTATATTCTTCGGATTGTTGTCTTCATCTTTATTGTCATATTCAACATTTCAAACGTTGTACGCTCTGGCTTTTTTCAGGTTATTGGAATTTCGAACCGAACCCTTTATTTTGTCCAGCGAGGTGGATTTCCATGTGCCATGACTCTTCTGGATATCTTAGTTTCAGACATTTCACTTTAACGCAAATGTTATGGTCCGGATTCCTTGTACCACGGTGATAGTCCAAGGTAGAACCAATAAAGAAGAACTCGAACACAGGTATGGAATAACACAGATATATTACAAACAGGAATATATACAGAGAAGTAGAAGCGTTAGTATGAACAATCAGGGTAGTAGAGAGAAAAATGTAGTCTCGCCCGGTATCACTATTCCAATGTCTTGCAGTAATTGTCTGAACGCGAATCTCTTTCGGACTGCCTCTGACTCGACTCTTGACTCGACTCGAGCTACTGACTCTTTGAACTACTGACTGAGGCGCAGTATTTATTAAGTATGGAATAGTCCATTATTATTATTATTATTATTATGGGTAAGATCCCATCACAGCAACCATGCAAGTTTTTGTTCATCTCTACTGTGGCCAGTTATTGAACTCACAGCTCTTTGCGTCAAGTCAGTGGATCACTTCAACCAACAAAAAACCTAAAGAGATAGAATTTATAAAATAAGTTTGCTTGTCTCATACATAGTAGGATCGTTATCGTAAGTAAGAACGAAAGAAAGATGTAAGATAAAAGCGATAATAACTTAGAAATAATGGACTATTCCATTTTGATTGTGAAATTTCGGTGAGAAAATGAAAACAAGAAGGGAGAAAGAAAGGATAACGGTAAGATAAAAGCGTTTAACACTTCCTGCTAATACCTCATAAATAATGGACTGTTCCGTGTCTTTTTTTTTTCGCGCGGTTTCAGTGAGAAGATGAAAGAAAGTAAGAAAGAAAAATGAATGAATGAATGAATGGAAGATAGATGTTTTTAACGTCTCCAGTCAAAACTTAAAATAATAGACTATTCCATTTTGTTTGCAGGCTTTCAACAAGAAAACGAAAGAAAGACGGTAAGGGTGTAGTGCTTAACGTCTCCTACTAATTCCTCGTAAATAATGAACTATTCCGTTGTGATCGCTCTTTCACCTCGAAAACGTAAGAAAGTATGGAAGATAATCGTGTTTAAAGTCTCCTTCTAATAATTTATAAATAATGAACTTGTGGACTCATCCAATATCCTCACCTTTCCAACCTATAAAAAGTACAGTCCACGTCGTACGCCTACGTACTAAAAAACCTCAACCAATAGAAATGGCGAAAATCGAAGCAAGCAACCCCATTGGTCAATCGCTTACAGAAACAGAAATTGCGCCAAAACGAGTTGAGCCACTTTTGAAAACACAAATAATATAAAAGAAAAAGCAGACAGCCCCATTCAGTCAGTCTTGCTAACTCATCGAGTATTTGCTAAAATACTCCACGACGTTTCTAAACATAATTTTGCCGCGCTTCAAGGGAACATTTACTGACTCTAATCGAACATTCAACGAACGACTCTTGAAACTCTTTACTTAGCTCCTTAATGAATTATATTCATTGGTAAGATAAGGAATAAAAATACGATTAAGGGTAGACTACTTCGGAAAACTCTTTTCCAAAACCCTTAAAATTTCACTATTACAATCTTCAACATAAACAAGAAAATAACGAACATTACGAAACAAGAGACATTCATTATCTAAACCATACACATACAACTTACGCACACGACCCACACAGATTTTATCCAAATTGTAAATGACCCATTGTATATAAATGTTGTATTGTTTTTAATCTATATATGTCTCGTTTTTCTTGTTTTGAATATAACGATTGTTTGTTTATTTGTTTGGGACGTAGTGAAACACGCAACCATTAACAATAAACCCTTCTGATATATTTAACGACACCGATGTCCCAACAAACTATTCTCTTTTGTTTGCAAGGTTTCGGAGAGAAAACATAAGAAAGAAAGAAGCACGAGAAGACAGTAGTATATTACATCCTTTGCTAATGCCTCATAAATAATGAACTATTCGGTTTTGATCGCTGTTTTGCAGTGAGAAAATGAAAGAAAGATCGATGTTTTAAAATCTGTTTCAATGAAATGGAAAAAGTTGTCAATTTCAAATCTTTTCATTTGTATCCCCTTAATTTTAGTAACCAGCATTCTTATTTATTAAAGATGCAATAAGGGAATTTCTACGGATAGTGTATAGTCGTACAATTCGCCATTAGTTTATACAATCTTTCGCATAAGTCTTATGATTCATCAAAATCTTAAAATAGAGAAAAAAACGTGAATTAATAAGATTAGCACTGTCAGATATTTAGTTTTACATTCGTTCAAAATTTTATATCAGCCAATGTAAATGTGCATGCTTATAATACAATTTATGAATTTACAATTTTATAACAAACGGTTTTAAATTTTAATATATTTAGTTTGTTTTAATAATTCTTTGGAAATATTATACGGCAAATTTTGGACATTTGAACGTTGGATTAAATCTCTTAGAAAACCAAGTAAATAATATTTTGCAAACAAAATATTATTTTAAATTAATTCGTTATTTTTTTTTTATCCCTGTCTATTTAAACAGACAGGCTGTATATTCCTGTACACAAATGCGCATGCGTGCTCACAGCTTCCAACTCACACACGCTTAAACGTATATAATTTTAATGTTGTGTAGAGAAAGTGATCACTCTTATGTATAAGTAGACAATTTTAAACAATTTATGAAGATGTTTATGATATTATTATTTTATTTTCTTTGATTTCTGGTGTGCAAACATTTCTTTCCGGGTCCCGACCAGAGACCTAAGGTCAGAAATGGCATCATGATATTTTACACTGACCAATTTAAAAAAAAAAAAACATATTTTACATAGATAAATCCCATCGTAAGGTGTGAGCTGTACTCGTGAGAACATTTTTTTTTGTATTTCTTTAAGGCATGGGCTTCCAGGAATCCCTTCAATGAGTCCACTGGAACATTTTCCAAACAATCCGAGTGCTCCAACTACAAACGTGATTGTTGATGTTCCCATGTGTCACATTATTAAGATTTCAAGGTCCTTGTATTTTGATAGCTTTTTGAAGATCTTCAAAGTAACATTGCAGTCTGCAAGGACTGCTATAGAAATAAGGAGGCACTTTTTTGTTTGCGGTTTCTAATAACAATGTCTGGGCGATTAGCTTTGATTTTTCTGTCTGTGTGCATTGTGTATTATTATTATTATTATTATTATTATTATTATTATTATTGTTGTTGTTGTTATTACCTACAAAAATATATATTTGATCTGTATTTGATTTAAATTGTGGGCAATAATCGATGATCTAAGGTAAAGGAAAGGCCTTACTTTTCTGTTCTACTTTCTTTTCTGTTTGTGCGCCATGTCCTTTCAGGACGTAGGGGATCATGGCTCTCCACTCCCACTATCCCTTACAGTTCTCAACAAGTTCCTTCCCTCTTCTTCCTCCCACAGACCACGTTCTGTTAGCTACTTTCTTAAGCCCGCCAGGTATATCACGCGTTGTTTTCCCTTGTCTCTCTTTCTCACACTTCGACCCGTGATTATCAGATTCTCCAGGCCCTCTTTCCTCATTATGCGTCCCAGAAACTTCAGCAGCCTCTTCCTGGTGTTAAGTATAAGCCTCCTCCTTGTTTGCATCCTCTCTAAGGCATCATCTTTGCTTACACGCTCGGTCCATGTTATCCATAACATCTTTCTGTAGAACCACATCTCTATCGTCACGAGTCTCTTCTTCAGCTTGGATGAAATCGTCCAAAATTCGCTGCCATAAAGAAGGACAGACGTCATGTAAGAGCTCAGAATTCTTTTCTTTCTTAACAAAGAAATCCTCCTGTCTACTTAACTGAACAAAAAAAAAAAAAAAAAAAAAAAAAGTTATTTTGTTTATTAGTTGTTGGGTTCCTTTCTTTAGCAGACCCAAAGCTTCAGCTTTGTGTATTCATATTTAATCTCCAGGGTTTTTTATTTTATCACCCCCCCCAATTTTTTTTTTTTTTTTTTTTGTACGCTCAAGTCAATCTATGTACAAAGCTTTTCTGTTCAGTCTTTGCTAAGAATGTTTGGTGTTTGGGCTTGTATTCTTTGATTTATTTTGAAAGAATATCCCAACGGATGGTAACGTCTTCTCCCTCGAATACAGATTCAGGAAGATGCTCTTGACAGTCTGCATTTGCTTTTTTATCCGTATTTATGACACATCTTCAAATGTAGATATTGACCTACTTCCTCATGAATGTTTCTGTACTCATTGGGGGGTGAGAATTGAGCACTCTGAGATAAAGTGATCAATAGATTAAGTGTTTTCTTCACAAGTTACATTATATATATATATATATATATATATATATATATATATATATAAAAAATATAGTCTTAGGTGTGCTATATTTATGGGATAAAGTGCTCAATATCAGAGATAGAGCGTGTGTAAATATAAAAGTGAACATAGAAGTCAACACTTAGAGGCGACAGTCTGTTTCATGCTATATGCAATCGTCAGGCCACGTGTGCTGTTATTTTTCTCTGCTATTTATATATATACGGGTTAGTGGTGCATTGTGGGTATTCTATTATGGCGGTTATTTTTTTTACCGGAAGTCGCTTTGTTCATTTATTTGGGTCAAGTTATATTGCTCGTTTTTATTTATTTTTTTTTATTTTATTTATTTATTTATTTATTTTTTTTTTTTGTTTCTTATTTTATTTATTTATTTATTAACGTAAGTAAAATTTGTTTATATCACGTATTTAACAGTTTTGTTTTGGTTTGAGAATTTAATTAAAGCTATTTGTTCAATTTTGGGGTTGGTTGTTGTAGTTCATTCTAACTATTATTTTTTGGCAGGAACAGTTTTTAATTTGGGATTGGTTTGCCTATTTATTTACTTGGATGAATTTAGGTCAATTTATTTTTATATTTTCTCTTTTGGTTTTTCGGTTTTTAAGCAACATAGTACTTATTTATTTATTTTATTTATTTATTTATTTTTTTTTTTTTATTTATTATTATTATTGTATTTGTTTTATTTTATTTTTTCCGTTTTTCATTTTTTAGGTTACGTAGTAAAATTTATTTTCATGCCTGCATTTTGAGATGAGCTCGGATCTTTTATTTAATAATTTATTTTGGTCGGGGAAAGTAATGATAGCTATTTTTCCTCCAAGCAAAGTTTTGCAAGTTTTTGATTGGTTGTTGTAGGCTGATGACTTTTTCCTTATCTTCCAAGATATTTTTGGTGTGATGTGTTTTTTTGTTTTTATTTCCCAGATATACTTAGAAAGCATAGTACTGTTCGCATATTTACTATTTGTGAACGATGTTTTGTGTGTATAATTTCTTTTCCAGGGTCCTTCAGTTACTCCTATGTATACTTTTTTTTTCGTTATCTGTTGATTTTATCTCCTATGTATACAATTTTTTTAGGGACATTCGTTCTTTATTCTGCAGTTGCACGTGGGTTTAATTTGTTCGTGTGGTTTGTTGATAATTTTATTGTGCTTTTTTATTATTTGTTTTGTTTTTAGATTTTTTACTGTATTTTAAAAAATAAAAATGCTTAATTAAACTGTTGAAAATATTTTCCTACGTTTGTTTTACGTTATGTTTTTTGAACCATATGATATTTCTTCTCCTGTTGGTCTTTTTTTGTATTCTGTGGTGAGTATGTGAATTGCTTGGGAATCGCTAAAGGGCCGTTTCATAGTCTTTTTTAGCTTTGTTAAAGGGGATTCATTAAATTGTCATCCGGTTAATCGATTTTGGTATCTGTTTGATTATAGAAGGCGGATGGTTGGAAGAATGTAGAGTGGTTTATCGTTGGGTTTTCTGTCCTTAAACGTAAATGTCTACAAAATTGTTAAAAAAGCCACGATAAAATCACCAGATAACGAAAAAAAAGTATACATCGA
>CAHIKZ030000223.1:2257500-2302500 GCA_903632075.3 Acanthosepion pharaonis
TGGAGAACGAATTTCATTTTATCTCTCTTACCAATTATGAGACCAAAAAACATTTTCGTAGTTAATAGCAAATATCTCATCATTCTGCAAGTAATTGATTCATTTGGCTAGTAATAGCATGATGTGATATGTTATGACCTTCCCTGAACGCAAACAACATCATATATATATATATATATATATATGTATGTATGTATCTATCTATCTATCTATCTATATATATATATATATATATATATATATATATACATGTATGTATATAGTCTAAGATACAGAGATCTTTGCGATTATACATTTCTATGCATCTCTCTGATTATAAATCGATTTAAATCCACCTTGCTTAAAATTTCTGAAAAAAAAAATCTTCAGTTCTCTTTGAAATGTTTTATTGACGCCTTCAGGTTCCTCAGTATGATTTTCATCAAGACTTCGTCAATAAACCTTCAACATGCTGTAGTAAAACAGAGCCAAAGTCTAAGAAAATAATAGAGATCATCATTGAATGAGCCTGCCATTAGCATGCTTTCAAGTGGGTAACGCTATCATTTTTGTCTTCGCGACACATAATTCTTTGTCATCCTACTTCTTATTTGTGTGCCGTGTTCGCTCAGGACGTAGGCGATTATGACTCTCCACAACTTTCTGTCTCATTTACCTCCTCATAAACATTGTCTTCCTGTTATTTATCTTAACCCCTGACTCTCATCCATTTACTCATTTTCACTGACTCTCTTACCTTCTATCTTTTCCCTGAGTATTTTCCAAGCCCTTCTTTTTCATTATATGCCCCAGAAGCCAATCTCTTCTTGATGCTAAGTATTAATTTCCTTTTCGTTTTCATTTTTTTCCAAAAATTTGTCGTTATTCACATGTTCAGTCCTTCTATAAAATCCTAATTCTGTTGCTTCAAGTATCCTCTTCATCTTAGAGGAGATCGTCAAGCACTCACTGCCATATAAGAAGACAGATATCACATAGTTTAGTACTCTAAACTAGCAAAATTTTCCTATTTCTTATTACTCTGCTTAGCTTTTGGAATGCTTCTTTGACTATCCCTACACGCCTCCAGATCACAGTGTCGCTCTTTCCTCTCTCTGTTAAAACGCTTCTCAGATATTTAAATTCCCGCACTTGTTTGAGTTACGGACGTCCGATTTGCAATGCACAGTTTAGGTTCATCCTTTCGCTAACAACCATGTATTCTTTTTTGGTGGAGTTGATATTTAATCCTTTCATCTGGTTTTATTTCACTATCATCCGTAGGAGATTTTTGCAACTTTCTTTCTGTGTCCGTTATCAACACTGTCATCTGCATACCATATCTTGTAAAGATTGTTACCGCCAATAATATATCCTGATAGGACCATTAGTTTTCTAAAAATGGCCTGGTCTTATAGGTGGAATAAATTCGGTGATTTTTTTTTTTTATTTACACCCCTTTCAGTTTTTGTATATGCGTTAAATTCATGTTCTAAATGTGTGCAGACAGACTAATGTTAACATAGGTTCTTGATTATTTTGATATCCTTCCGAAATGTACAAAGTTTGCTGAGCAGCTCCAACAGATCATTGTAGCGTATTTTATCGAATGCCATAACGTAATTAACATTCGTTCGACAATAGAACAAATTTCTAAAAATATTTTCTAAATAATGTTCTCGGGGTTTTATCTAAGCAAAATTTAAATGTCATTGATACGTAGTAGATGTATAACTGTATAGAGATATATATGAGAAAATGTAACTTTAAACTATTTTTATTGTTATTATTATTTTCATCTAATTACATGATTACGAATGCTTCCCTGTATTCTGGATGTAAAAATAAGTCCACGCAGCATAGCTGTAGTAAATAACAAAAGTGTCTGAGCGTGTTGATTAAACAGAAATGTCCCTGAGCAGGTGTCCAAAAGAGGGACGGATTTCGGGTAATCGGATAGGAGTAGCTGGCCAAACATATATATATATATATATATATATATATATAGATAGATAGATAGATAGATAGATAGATAGATAGATAATATTAGTGGAAAATATACATACATATGCAAAATATATATAAAAAAATTACCCATACAAGTTTATTTTCAGAAAAAAAATTTTCCAAGAGGAAGAATCCAGGTAGAACTCAATGTCTAGGACAGAGTAAGGATATAATAAAAAGGCTTAAACACTAATATTCCATGGTCATAATTTATTCCATTGGAATCGTAAATACGATCAAATCATCAGACCTACAAATTCAAAATAAAAACAGAAAAAAACAACTCGGAAATCAAAACAGAATTTAGAAAGTGTAAGTATGAGGAGGAGGAGATGAAACCTTAACAGAGAGAATTTTTAGGAGATGTGGGGAGGAAAAAATTTAAAAAGAGGAGAGAAAGAAAGTCGACGGATGTCTAATGCATAAAGATACATTCCGTGGTGACATATACACCATAGACAATTAGAAGTTAGGATAGGAGGTAGGGGAAAAAAAAAAAAAAAAAAAAAAAGAAGAAGTGGGGGAGAGATGGGACGAAGGAAAATAAAATTGTGTTTACTTAAAGGGCCGCTTTGTAATTGAGAAAATTTGACAAATTAATATCGACTACAGGTTAGAAATCAAATATAAATATATGAAGATGAATATAATGATTGTCTAATTTACCAAGGACCAACTATTTCTATGTTCAAAAACACATGCTAATACACACAAAAACATATACAAGTAGGTAGATACACTTAAGCATGACATACTGGACACACACACACACATACATACATACATGGACACATATATACATATATATATATATATATATATATATATATATATATATAAAATATATAAAATAAAATAAAAATATATTCACATATCCACACATACACATTCTTCTATATTCATACACACACACTTTTCACATACATATATACACACATGCCCCCATGCATATATTCATACATACATACATACATATACATACACATACACATACACATACATATACACATACACATACATATATATACATATATACATATACATATACCCATACATACACGTACATACACATACACACATACATATAGATATATACATACATATACACACACACACACATATATATATATATATACGCATGCAATTACATACACACCCTTACATATATATATATACACACACACACACACACACATGCATATACATACACATATACATACATAAACATATACATATACATACATATACACATATATCCCATATACATACATATACATACACATATACATACATACATACACATATACACATATACACATATATACATACACATACATATAAATACACACACACAGATACATATATGTACATATATATAAAAAGTTAAAATCTAAATAAGTGACGATTCAAATATTTGCGCGTGTAAAAAAAAAATCATATATATATATATATATGCGTATACATGCACATACATATACATACATATACATATAAATACATGCATACACATACACAAACATATATACATATATAAATACATAGCGCATCACATAAACGTGCACAATGATACATTTAGAGATAAACATAATAGTCATACAATTAAAATGTCATGCCCGATGTTATAGGACTAAGATGGAGCCGACATAAGTGACAACATGTTAAAAATGGTGTTCAAGTTTTGAAACGTTTCTTATGTCTACATTTAGAGAATATCTCATTCCGAAGATTCAGCAGCTCATCTCGATTCTTATCTTTGATAACGAAGATTTTTTTCCGCCATGTATATATATATATATATATATATATATATATATATATATATATATATATAGAATATTGCATCAAAACATGTAAGAATCGCTACACAATTACAGTCATGTTCCAACGCATAAAGATGCGTCTCCTCAGGTGGTTGTAAATTACTGGCGAGTGAACAGTTAATTTGGTTTCAAAAGCAAATGTATATCCTCATTTTTTAAAAAATACATATAAAGCTTGAGGTCTTTACTCAGATCAAACAATCGAATATGACCTACGTTAAGTTCAAACTCCAGCGAAAAAGAAAAAAAAAATAGAAATGGTTATCTTAGAAATATGTCATGAAATAAATTTTTAAATATTTTTCTAAAATGTATTGAACCCTGTTTTAAATTAAATGTTACGTTCAATGGAAGTTTACTGCGTTCGTTCCCATCGTACCTGGATATATATATATATATATATATATATATGTGTGTGTGTGTGTGTGTGTGTGTGTGTGTGTGTGTGTGTGTGTGTGTGTGTGTGTGAAGAGATATGTGATATATTTATGGGATAAAGAGCACAATATCAGAGATAGAGCGTGTGTAAATATCGAAGTGAAGATAGATGTCAACACTTAGAGGCGACAGTCTTTTTCATGCTAGATGCAATCGTCAGGCCTGACGATTGCATCTAGCATGAAACAGACTGTCGCCTCTAAGTTTTGATTTCTATGTTCACTTTATATATATATATATATATATATATATATATATTGAGAGAGAGAGGGAGAGGGAGAGAGAGACTAATGTTAAATGTATATAAATATGAAAAAAATCGAAAACTATCAGCAGTAAATTACTGATACCCCTGAAGATTGGATGGACATGTCTGCACACGAAACACTGGAGTTGAGATGCTGAAGGCAACATTAATCGTGTAAGTGACAAACTTTGACTCACGTTTAATCAACATATATATATATATATATATATATATATATATATATATATATATATATATATATAGGAAGAGTATATTGAAGTCCACAGCTAGAGGCCACACTGTTTCATGATAAAATGATAAACGCAATCGTCAGGCCATGAAGTTTGCGTTTAGCATGAAACAGAGAGTCGCCTCAGGTCTCGACTTCAATATTCACTTTATATTTATTTACATATGTTCTGTCTTTGATACTGAGCAATTTTACACAGAAATATCTCATACATTAAAAATATATTTTATCTTATATATATATATATATATATATATATATCAAGGCTGATCAAAAATTATTCTGTCTAGTGCTATAACAATAAGACTAAAACAAACATGAATTTACTCCACTTCGAAGTAGTACGCTTTTGAAGACATATGCTTTATTAAGCGTTGATTCTGTTGATGGGAGTATTCCAGGAACCCCTGTTGATGATAGCGAACAGCTGTCATGTTGCATTTTCTCCGGTTACCTCAACGTCTTGAAATCTTGTACTTTTCAAGTGGTATTTGGTTTTTGAAGTGTTAAATGTCTCAGAGTGCGAGATTTGGAGAATATGGTGGTTGTCAGACATCGCAAATGTAGTACTTGGCCTAAAACTACTTCATCAGTCATGGCAACAGTAATGTTGTGTGGTGTGACGACCACACTCTACACACCTCACTTCCAAGCCCTGCTATAAACTATGGAAGTTATAACTTAATTTATGAGTTCAAGGCCCATCTGTACCACACGGATTCCCTCTGCTTACTTTAGCTCCGTTTCCATAGCAACAGCCCCGATGTTTGATAAAACCTCGTATATATATATATATATATATATATATATATAGATAGATAGATAGATAGATAGATAGATAGATAGATAGATACACCTAGTAGGCCAGACAAACCTACCTAGGTTTCACCTAAACGGATCGTCAGGGAAAGTTTGGCCAAACTTTCCCTGACGATCCGTTTAGGTGAAAACCTAGGTAGGTTTGTCTGGCTCACTAGGTGTATCTAGGTCTGCTCTACGGTTGTATTGAGCTCTTTTGTTAGTTAGTTGTTTACTCGTATCGGGTTTTTTTCTTTGGGATTCAAACCTGCATCTGTGGATTTTTTTTGTCGGCAGAAGTTCATGTTTGTAGCTCTTTCTTTTTTAAAACCTTTTTCCCTCGAGATTGATTTGATTAGCAAATCAAAAAATCGAGGGTTTTTCGAAAACGAGTCTAGTTATCTATATTTATATATATATATATATATATATATATATATATATATATATATATATATAGAGAGAGAGAGAGAGAGAGGGGGGAATTGCGTGAAAGGCGAAGAAAAGAAATAATCATTAAATACAGCCCTACAAATTACAAATTTTAAGTATTTTATTATGAAGTATAAAAACAATTATAAATTCATACGTAAAGTGTTTTGATTTTTTACAACCCAAAATGAAGTAATTTTCTTAGTATAGGGTGAAAAATCCAAGTTTTATATAACGTGGTTAGAAGTCAGCCAATTAAATATCACCGATATTACGGCTTTCATAACTACGCTTTGTTTTTACATCGCTTGCATATTTTCGTAATGTAAACTGTTCAAACTGTTTATGGGAATTCTTTCAACGTGAAAAATGAATTTCTAAGAATAAACTTAGTATTCAAGGAGTTAATTGGAATATGAGAACATTTGTGTATTCATTATTGTTTACAATTCAAGATACTTAAGGCTAAAAAGTATTTTTTACTTTATGCTATTTATAAAAAAAATCGGATCACATGAAGTTAAAATTTAAATTTACTAAACTAAGTTTTATTGGTTAATAATTATATTTCCCAATTTTTAATATCGATTTTCAGGAGTGAAAAAGTTGTTAATTATGTTTTGGATGTGATCTTTCAGTTTTTTGTAGATACAACAAGAAATGGTTGTCTGCATTTTCAAAGCTTGTATGGCGTTTGAGCCAAGGCCACTGGTTGGCTAATAATTGGTAATGTGGTGTTTTGAATTTAGAGTTCGAGTGAGATTATTTTTGTACAGAATTGAGATGATATCTGTGTAATAGTACCGATGTACAGAATTGAAATTTTGGTGATACTACATAAATCAGGCAGTGGAAAACTCGGAGAGGGTAATTAATATGCGATAACTGATAACTGGCATCCATTAAACTTGGCACGTGGAACTAGAACAGTCTACTTCAGTGAGCAAAATAAAGGGTTCAGTTCGAAATTCCAACCACTTGAAGAAGACCGAACCGTACAACGGTCGAAACGTTGTGATAAATATGTCGACAAAGATGAATAGTGTGAATAATGTAAATAGTGTACATAATACCTCAACTCAGAAATATAGACAAATGTATTATAAATTTTTTTAAAAATCATTCGTACGACTGTCAATTTGTGAAAAATAAGGCTGGAAAACTATGCATTGTCCTTTGTTTTATATGGCAGTGAATTCTTGACAATATTCTTACAATTATAGACGGGACTCGAGGCTACAGAGATGAGGTCCTACTGACGGTTGCGAAAACACATTAGGTACAATGTGAGTTTTAAAGAAAATTACGACGAGAAAGACACTCATGATTAAAATCTGTTCTGGAAATTCTGTTGCATACTTGTTGTAACCTAGTAAGGGTTAATGAATGAAAAACCAAAACGGTGTTTGGAAATGTAATGGTAATCTTTATAACATCAACAAAATAGAATACTCGCCAGCAGCCCGAATTAGGTAAACCACGTCTAGCTGTAGACTAATTAGACATCATATTACTCCCACTTACTATGGTGTCCAACGTATTTATGAGGATTGTGTCATACACATGAGTGTTCATAGGTAGGGTTTATAAAACCATTAAGCTCCTTTGTTCCGTCAATGGTATTCTGAGAATATTTCTATAGAACCATATCTCTAAATTCGCCTCTTCTTCTGCGAGGAGATTGTCCAGCATTCACAGGATCATTCACAAAAGTTCCTCGTGTAAGTAAACTGTCCGTTTTGCTTTTGATATATCCTGTGAGTATCAAATTTTCCAAACAGTCTTTCTTTTTTTATGAGTCCAAGAAATTTAAAGATTCTTTCTGATTCTAAGTCTCTTTATCATTGAATGACTGTCATCATATTTTCAGTCAACTTTTCCTTGTTTAGCTTAGCCTTAAGGACTTTTAGTACTGAAACACCGGTTCTCGTACGACCACCGAAGTTAAGCAACGTCGACCCTGGTCAGTAAGTAGATGAGTAATCACTTGTAAATAGCAGGTGATGTAAAGCTTGGGTGGCTTTGTAATGGAGAATAGCTCAAAATTGTTAATCGGAGAGCCGACTTACAATTCCAGTTATTTATATTCATAAATTATATTCATTTAAGCGCCAATACCATTTGTGGCACCTTGCATTATTAGAAAAAAGAAATATTCATAGAAATATGATTTAATTTTTTTATTCGGTTTATTAACCAGTTGTTAGTTTTTTAGACGAAGAATAATTGAGTTTTGAGAATAATTCTCTAATTGTATTAGGCGATCCTAAGGGAAGAAAAAAAAGAAGGGAAAAAGAAAAAGAGAAAGAGGAAAAGAAAAGAAAGAGAATGAGTAATGCAAAAAGGCCGGTCATTAGCGAAAACAGGTGTCAAAAAAGGTATCTAGGCCAACGTGCCTGACCGAATTTTAAAAAGACAATGGGAATTGTTATTTGGGAGAATAGAATTAAAAAGAAAGAAAGAAAACAGGCTTGGTAAAAGTGTATGAACATATATGCGATTGATAAAAATGTCGGTCGAAGCATCTGGCCAACTTTTGTGTAGAAGACTCATTATCAATTTGGAGAAATGGGATTTTTTAGAACAATGGAAACGAAATATTAATCGGGGGAAAAGTGTCTTTTGGGATGAGAAGGTGACCGCTGGAATTGTGTACAGATTCTGACCTGTTAAAGATCAGAACTCCCACGATGATGAAGTGAAGACATTTTCAATTCAGATAATTAAGATTTTTGACTATCAGGTCTGAGCAAAAACAAAGAGGTAAAAAAAGACAATTGTTCTTGGCTCACAGAGGACGCCAGCGAGACGGAAAAAAATTCTTCCTGAAGTCACATCTAATTAGCGGCGGGCTGTTTTGACAGAAATCAGGGAGGTGAGAAAGGCCAAGATTGTCATTTTTCGTGCGTGCGAAAAAGACCAAATTGGATTTTGTTTTTTTTAGCAAGGTGTTCCTTCCCAGAACGAGGACGGGATAAGCCACGCCCAACCAGAATCTCATTAGCCGAAAGCGGTCACGTGATATGCGGGAAAGAGGAGAAAGGACGCTCGATCAAGAACCATTGGTCGAAAACGGTCACCTGACATACGAGAGACCGGGAGAGATGGGTATGCGCCTCCCCACCAGAGGCACTGTGAGGAAGTAGGGGTGAAAATAATAGCGATAATGGGAAATCAGAAATAATGCGACTATTGGAATTATCGAGAAAACCCTGACGCCGACAGACCCACCCTGGTTTGTTGCGGCGTCAATAAAAGCAGAACCCCAATCGACAGAAATCAGTTCAGCCCCGGACGGCAGCGAGAAGAGATCACCTCGGACGACAGAGAGTTCAGCCCCGGACGGCAGCGAGAAGAGATCACCTCAGACGACAGAGAGCTCAGATCACCTCAGACGACAGAGAGCTCAGATCACCTCAGACAGGCAGCAAAGTTGCAGGCCAAACAAGCAAATCAGTTCAACCTCAGTCGACAGAAAAGAGTTGCAGGACGGAAGAAGAAGAAGTTGAAATCAAACCAAGCCCAAGAACAGAAATTCGACCAAACAAAATTGAAGTGAAGAAATACGTCCAACTCAAGCCGAAGAGAAGAATCATCTGTGAACGACTGGTAGAGATTAGCCCCAGTGTCGAACTAGACCACACTCCGACATACACAATTCTGAAGAGTAGACAATTCGAAGTCTTTAAGTTGTATGATAGAAGCTTCGTGCCACAGTCCACAAAGCGGGTCGGGAAGCAAGAACAATTTTTATGTAACGAACATTAGATATAAAAGGTTGTTAATAAAAAACTCACGAGACAAAAAATTACTGATAAAAAAATCAGTAATTTTTTGTCTCGTGAGTTTTTTCTTTTACTTGTGTTTTGCCACCCCCGTCGGACTCAACTTGCATACGGCCCCAATCCCTGTTTGATCCCGTCTGTCTAAGATCTAAACACAACGTGGGTAGACAGACCGGAGATCAGTACAGTTACTCTAGTAACCAGGTGTTGGAAGCGGGTTGAGAAAGGCGAGGCTGGTAATCATCTAACCAAGGGGTTGGAACGGCACACTTGGAACAGCGAAGAGCGACCAGGAGGAGCGACGTCACAGTTGGCGCCGTAACCAAAGGATTCGACCCTGGACCAGGTGTCGCCGTCACAATTGGAAAAGGTATGAATCTACTTCTTCTCCGCCAACTATGGGTTAATTAGTAAAACTTGTATAAAGTAATTCTTATTATCTCCGCCACAAAATGATTTTACAATTTAAAAATATTATCTGGCCTTAAATAACATGCTAAGGGTTAGTAAGCCGTAGAAAACTAATCAATCAATTAATCTTTGATTATCTCGAAAATTATTTAAGCTGATTAATACTTAGCTTAAGTTTGGGAATTCGTGTTTATCGCTTGAAGTGCACTAGTTGCCTTAACATGAAATCGATCCCGGTTTGTTGATTAGTTTTTCAGTGATGATAACTTTTACATTTGTTCACGTTATATCTCTGTAATATAATCCATATATTGTATTTGTTAAACGATCTGAGGCAACAGATGTGCGGTTCGACAGAAGAAATTTGAGAATGCAATGGACTGAATCCGATTGTTGGCGTCTGTTCGACTTCTCATCTACGATGTTCAAAAGTTTAAATACAGCATCAATCACCATCAGCTGTCTTCCTGAATCCGCTTCTTTTTATTGTCTTTGTGGAAACAAAAAGATACTTATACTTAACATCAAAAAGGAACTGTTGAACTATCTAGGATATATAATGACGAAAGAGAGTTTGGAAAATTTAACACTCACAGGAAAAATTAAAGTCAAAAGAGACAAAGGAAAACAGCGTATCACTTACTTGTCGGCCAATTGAAAATGGTGTTCAAAACAGGTATTAGGCTTGGTTTTGTTTTACGCTATATCAACACCACCATGGGTTATTTAATGCTGACAAGATTTTTTGAGATACGTTCGTATTTATAGAAAATGTATTTTTTGTAGATATCAGATTGTAGATCAGAGTTCCGTGACGTATTTTTGTAAAGAGGATTTTTGTCGTGAATAAAATTTTTCTCAAAAATACATTATTGGTAATATAACTTTAAAAAATGTATTGTTGATGTTGTTACTGTAAAAATCTATTTTTATACTTTCATAGTGTTTTGACGAAAGTTTTGGGGTTAAGTATTTTCCCATAGCTGGTACCCTTACAGGTGCTACCACATCGGGTTAGAGTGGACTAGGTAACAATAGTAATTAAGTGGTGGTGACACGATTCTTAATCCCCACCCCACGATCAGAGCTCTTGCTGATAAAGTCTAAGTATGTTTGGTGTGAATATATATATATATATATATATATATATATATATATATATATGTGTGTGTGTGTGTGTGTGTGTGTGTGTGTGTGTGTATTGAGGATTGTGGAATCTGAGAACTGAGTTCAATTTCAAGTTCAGTACATTCATTTACGTACTAATACCCTCAGGAAAGTTACGAATCCATCTCTCCTCCCTCAGCTATGTGTAAATAGCAGGATACTATTATCATACCCAAAACAACGGAGATTAGGAGAGATAGCAAAAAAGACAAATATTACTAAGAGTTACAGAAGACAGGAAAGGCTGAAGGGTCTTATCAACCCCATTCTGAATGGACACGGTCAATATAAAAATAATGCTGGTTAAATACATATTTGACGGTGTATGCAATTCCTGTATTTCTAAATGATTATTATTTCGGGAGATTGTTATAATTATTTAAATATTTGCTTACTTAGCGTTTTATTATTTTGTTTTTCATCCACACTTTGAATTATCTTTTCGACTTAAATATGTCGTTATTTTTGTTTCTGTATAAGTTTCCGTTTCTTAATCGTTTTTGTAATGTTCTCCGCTCGTTTCTTGGCAATTACTTTCAGGTCATTCGATTCCCATTATGGTAATCCACTATTTTTCATTCTTAAAAATATCAGCGCATGCGCAATGCAAATATCCATTTTATCCATTTTCCTCTTGCTTGATTGCATTCAGAAAGATTGTAATAGTTTGATTTTTTCGAATTTTTCCAACTTGCTTTTGTCAGCAACATTTATTGTCATTATTCATTCAATATATATATGAGATTTTGTTAGCTTTTTCTCCCCCTCTCTCTCTTTCTCTCTCTCTGTCTATATATATATATATATATATATATATATATATATCACGAGACGGGTCCCGTAATTCATTAGACTTGTACGGACACGACATGTACTTCAGTCGAAGTAGAAGGGTTCTGAATTGGATGAAATAGACTGATGAAAAACAAACCTCTCGAGGCTGGTGTGAATTAAGATTTTACCGTCGATCAGCAAGGTTTCCACACAAGGCTATAGAAATCAGTCTATCCTGCTATTTACATATAGCTGAGAGAGGAGAGATGGATTCATACCGTTTCCGAGGGTATTAGTACGTAAATGAGTGTACTGAACTTGAAGTTCGAATTCAGTTCTCAGATTCCTCAATCCTCAATATATATATATATATATATATATATATATATATATATATATATATGTATGCATTGTATAGTTGTAGGGGGTTTTAGGTAGCAAAGATGGCGGTAGTTTACTAGTTTCGTCAATCCATTGCAGTAATGCTTTCTCTCTTCAGGGCTGTTGGCTTCTCTGCTGCTACTTATCATTTTTTTTCCTATTTATGTATGGTTTGGTGTAATTTGATATTTTTGTATGGGTGTATTTTTTTTCACTTAATGGTTTTGTGCTTCACCTATCATATATATATATATATATATATATATATATATATATATATATATATATATATATATATATATATATATTCTGCAGGGAAATAATCTGTATTTAGAACCTTAAGATAATCCAACAGAGACCTCTCCTGGCTAAGATAGACTTCCAATTGTAACTCGTTAATGTAAACGTTGTTGCCGGCTTCTGCTTTTGTTATAATCCAATTCGAGTTCGTTTGGTCCTCCCTTTTTATCATGACTGAGTCAGTTTTTAAATTTTCTAATGCCCATAATTTATTATCCTTTCTCACTCCCTTAGTGAGAGAGCCTCTTGATTTTGATGGAAGACAGAATACAGAAATCATTGTTGTGGGGTGGACGAGCCCTACTAATAATATTCGTTCTATTTGGGGTCATCATTCCATCCCCATCATTTCCTGATAAATATATATATATATATATATATATATATATATATATATATATATATATATATAGAGAGAGAGAGAGAAAGAAAAGAGAGTGAGAGATAAAACCTAGTGAGCCAGACAAACCTACCCAGGTTTTACCTAAGCGGATCGTCGGGAAAAGCCGACTGTCTGGCTCACTTGGTTTATCTAGGTCTGCTCTACGCTTGTATTGAGCTCTTTTGTTAGTTAGTTGATTTACTCGTGTTGGGGTTTTCTTTGGGCTTCATATATATATATATATATATATATAAACACACACAATTGTACATATATATATATATATATATATATATATATATATATATATATATATATAAACACACACAATTGTACATATTGTGATATTTAATTCATGGGGTGTTTTGCCCACTGTGAGCGACATGTCTTAGTATATAAATGAGCGAATGGAGACTAATGAATCCTTATGATGAAGGAGTATATTATAACGAATTAATGGGTCTTGAACCCGAATAGATAGGTAAAAGATAGTTAGTGATAACAAAGCTTGACCAGACACCCCCCACCATTTTTTCGGCCTTTTGCCAGAGTTACTGTATCAGTAATAAATCTTACACAAACAACGTTATAACATTTTGTAATTTTTTAAAATTGTTGTAGATTTATAAATTTTTATACGTAATATTTTTTAAACTTAACTTAGAGAAGACAGACGTACTGTTGAAATATTGTTTAACATAGTCAAACACTGTGTTATTTCTTTTCTTTTTATCTCCTTAAATCGCTCTCTTCTCTTAACTATTATTATTATTTATAATCATTCAGTGTTTCCATTAATAGTAACTGTTGGATTCCATCGAAGCTCTAATGGCAGAAGTTTCCGTCGACACATCAGCAATATATGTTGGTCATGTCCCTTCATGTTCTGAAATAACTACTTCAGATTGCGATATGCATATGAATATCACACATGGCAACGAATCTGTCCAGAAATGTTTATTTTTAGATCAATAATTAAAAATGGCTTCGAGTGAATTATACCTGCAGGTCTTAGAAAGGACAATTCTTCTTCACCCTGTTACTACAGAATCACAAAGAAATGTATCAAATAATCGAAACTATTGGACTGAAAACAAAGATCACAAACAATTTTTTATATATAACCTTATTTATTTGTTGATTTATATATTTACTAGCAGTAGAGCCCGGCGTTGCATGGGGATGTAACAGTAAGAGACAGATCAATATCGACCATCATAAAGACTGAAAAATAAAATTAACAAAGATTATTGTTTAAGATTGACAGACACGCATGTCTTAATTAGTTTTTTTTTTTTTACGAATTGGTCAAACCCAAACTCAAACAAAAACATTGTTTTCAATCGTTATGAGTCTATCAATTGAATAGAATTTTATTATAAACAATTGTCTTGTAAATGGAATTTTTAAAGCATTCTGAATGTAAAAATAAAGACAGAAGTGTGCAAGACAATAAGAAACACTACCTGCCAAAAAAAAAGTGAAGTTTTGTTGAAATCGGTTGAAAAATGAAATCCGAAATAAACGAACACGATCCCATCTACACAACACACACACACACACACACACACACACACAAACAAACAAACAACCTGGGTTTTATAATAAGTATAACTAGATATGAGTTGTCCCCCTTTTATTCTCGCGATAGCGATGCTCCTTAATCGTGTTTTTAAATTGATTTCGTGCAAAAAAAATGTTTTTCCAATTTTGGGCGCTGTCAAAACCACCGCAAGGTAATTGTACGTAGTCCTGTGAAGTTTTGTTGAAATCGGTTGAAAAATGTAGGAAATCCGATCCAATATATAAACGAACAGACACACACACACACACACACACACACACACATCCTGGGTTTTATAATAAGTATGATTTATATAAAAGTAAATGCAATAAATTTCGATTGATTATTGATCATTTTCATCATTTCAGAACTTCTTACATGTTCCCAAATTGGCCCAGTAAATTACCCTCTCTCCTCTACAGAAACGTTCGTTGTTGATCTATGAATACTAGTTCAGCCTAAACACTGGTCAGTCGCAACGTCGTATGAACCAATGAACTGGAAACGACACAATTAGACGTCGCACGGTCTCCAATTGATTCAAGAAGTCCCAGCGTAGCCAATTCGTCCTCTAAGATCAGCCAAGAAGTGGCTGACCCTTATTCATTGGCAATGAGCATGTGTGCGCCCGTGTCGAAGCTGGTTCACACATGATAGCGCGTGAACTGCCTGAGCCATACAACCTTTTTTTTTCATCTCTTGGAAGAAATGGCCGAAGTTATCAAAGTGGAAGTATGGATTCCACGTAAATTGACTGACTTTGACGGTCGACGTTTCAAGAACGCCTGCACGTCTCTACTCTCGAAGGAACGCTGGTTTGATTGGCTGTAGAAAGTGTTTACTGCAGATGAAAAGTAGTGACTCGAACGTCATACGCGGAAAAAGCTGGACAGACAAGGGTGCAGCTTCACATACTCAGGCAAAGCCCGATCTGCACCAAAAAAGCTCATGGTTTGTGCCTGGTGCAGTGGCATTGCGAGAGTGTGTGTTACCCGGGGAAACCCTTGAGGCTGACACCTCCCGATTTGTAAAAAATACATCATACAGTGTCTCACTCTGAAAGTTATAAACATAATTTGTGACTATTATAATATTACTTTCGCATACTCGAATAAAGTATGCTTTAAATTCACACCAAACTTACTTAGACTTTATCAGTAACAGTTAAAAACCAGAAACGACATATAAGAAAAAATTTAAAAAAACATAGGACAATCTTTATTTCTGAAATGAAAATTCCCAATTTCTACAATGTAACGTTTATTGTTTTCTCTTGGCAAATTCGTCAATGACATCGTCAAAAATTATTTCATTTTTCAAATGGTACTCTATAGGCAGTAGATATCACAATATATATGCCATGATTTAAGTTACTCGAAATTGAAAAGATCATTCAACTGTGAGTAATTTCCTGAGATTAAAATCACTTTTATTTATTTAGTCTATACAAACCTATAGCCTACAGCAAGTACAAAAGTGTCTTAACCATAAAAGTGCAGCTCGTTTCGGGCAGCCGCCACTAGATACGCCTATCCGCCTCTCGTTTGGTGGGCTGTGAAGGGTGTGATTCACTGGCAAATACTGGAATACAATCAGTCCATCAACGTTCAACTATACCGTCAATAACAGCGAAGTGTTGCTGATGCTATTGCACAAAAACGTTCAGAATTGACTGATGTCGTGTTCCTCCATGATAAAACTCAACCACAAGTTGAAAAGCATACCAGTGAATAATTTTTGTTGCGAACTTGGGAAGTTCTGCCGCACCAACGCTACTCGCCCGACCTGATGCTAAATGACAATCATCTGTTCCTGGCATTGTAGATTTTCTTGAATTGCGAAACATTTGAAACTGATGAGGAACTGAAAACTTCTGTGGGTGACTACTCAGATAGCAAGTCGGTTGAATTTTTCAACAAGGATATCCTTGATCTGCCCGGTCGTTGGAAGAAGGTGAACGAAGATGACGATGTTTATAGTGATGTTTGCTATGTGGATTTCACTGTATCAAAGCTTGGTGATGTAATGCATATCGAATCGGAATGAGAAATCAGAGAGCTGAGTTCGAATTCCAGTCGGGTTCGATACAATCACTTAAGCAAAAATACCCTTGGGAAAATGTATGTATCCGGCTCTTCTCTAATCGTACAACATCCTCCCCGGTCGTCCAAGACATCCAACACCGCAGCTGGTCGCTGAAGTGAGCGCTTCAATACAGAGCTAACCTTATCCCATGTTGTGATGTAAATTTGGTCATAAGGCAGCCAAGATCAAATCATCGCAGGTATCATCGTATTGGTCTGGTCCAAGCAGCGCGATGACGTACAGAAAAAAAGTAATACTAGAATAAATTGAACAAAATAAATACTCTTTATATATCAGTCCTCCGTACAATAATTGGGTTATATCAGAGATCGCATGCAATTAATTATCAGCCCAATCTGCGTCTAAATCCGAAGTGATAGTATTGTTGACTTGGTAAAATTTGTTTTGCTCTCTTGGTAAAGTTCGTCAAACGCCTGGTGTCGGAGTTTCTCTTCGGCAAACAGTCACATGGGGTGTATCACAACCGGTGACTGAGACAAAATCTCAGCCGTCTCTCTCCTGCTTCCAGCTCCGGCTCCGGCTCTGGCTTTAATTCTGCCTAATTCGCTTCGCTCATTTGTATTTATGGACATTCGCCCAAACTGGCGAAGTAAAAAAATTCGATAATTCGCTTCTTCCCCTCTCTCATATTATTACCTCTCACTAAATCTTGTCAGTGAGCGTGGGTGGCTTATCTACCCACTACAAGTATTTCAACTCAACTTTCGACCAGGGAAATCTATTCCAAATTCGTTGCTTACGAAAAATGATATTTTTTTTCTTTACAGCTTGCTGTTTCAGCTGAGTAGAACACATGTCAATCATCATTGCCCCTAAGTCCGGGTCACTTTTCCACTGTACAAACTGCTCGGCATATAATTCAAGACGTTTATGTTTGAATTAAATCCTCAATTCTTCCCACGACATTTTGGTATTAGCCCTGCTCGTCTCAATGTATCTCAATACATAACACTTTCTTATATTTTAACAAAAATTTCTTCCGTTTCACCACGTCAACGACACATATTATCGCATTTCTCTCCGCAGCTATGGGTTGAAAAGCAGGATAGACTGGGTCCTATAACATTGGTTGGCAACCAGTCTAACGCAGAAAGAAATAGCAAATTAGTGTGAGAAAACCTTCTGCCTAATCAGTCAATAATTCAAAGAGGAATGGTCGTCCAAGCGTGTATTACGTATGGAACTTAACTGACAGACTTATTGTTGTATATCGTTGTTAATAAACTTTGTGCGAGAAAGGAGTTTCCAACCCAATGCATCACATGAATACGTTCAACAGCATCAATAATTTCAATGGACTCACATGTAACTGACATAATGAAGATGTTGACATTACACACAATATCGAACAAAATGTTAGAAATGAAGCCACCATCAATAGAGATAAAGAGCGATAAGTGATATTGGAAAAATATCTTCGATAAAAATTGTTTTAAGAGATTTTTTTTAAATAAACTAAAACTGACATTAGTTCAGATTATCCGGTTAATAAATACTGAATGTTATTCAGATAATTATACGGTTAATACTAAAGGGTATTTCATTAAGACGGATCAAAATCAGCAGTAAATAAATAAGTGTTATTGGTGAAAATTTATTTATTTCACTATTGGATCATGTTATTTAAGTCATGGCAGTTATGTGTGAAAATAATGTCGCCCAACTATCCGCCAATGATTCGATGTCATACCTCCAATTGATGATCAAAATTTTTGATGATGTCTCTTCACAGATGCTACTCGATTTCACTAATATGCCTTATTATCTCATCCTTCAGCTGTTGAATTGTTGTTGGCTTTTTGGCACAGACGTTAATTTTGAGATGGCTCCATAGGAAGAAATTTAAAAGCGTCAAGTGGCACAATCGTTGTTTCGAGAGATGATGAGACCTGGGAGCATCTCATTCAATTGAACCATTGAACGTCCATTTTCGTAATAGGCATCGATAAGTTTAACACGTTGTTTGATTGTTAAACTTTGCATGGGTGAAATTGCCAAAGAATCAATTTGTTAAATCTGAAAGAAAAAGAAATAAATGATTAGACGCTTAAAGTTAATTCACATTTAAAATCGGTCCAAGTTATTGCAACACCCTTATATTAATATTACGAATAATATTATTTTCCAGACAATGTCAATTATTCTCTGGATTAATATATTTAATCACCTGCACCTTTTATGCAGTCCTAGACTATGACGATAAACGACAGGCCATTGATCGGGTGATTGTCGGTTTTAAGGAGCGTGAAATCACCTCTTAATTATTATTGTTTTCGGGTCCACCCTGACTCGTAGCAGTTACGCTCCTAGCTATGGGCAAATTTGAAACCCCAAACAAAAAACTATGAAAGTATAAAAATACATCTTTATTAAAAATAACAGCTATTTTTATATATAAAAAAAAGAACCAACAATACATATCACAAAATGACCAACAATATATGTTTAAGGCAAAATAACCAGCAATACGTTTTATCTGTATTTAAATGCATACAACTGCGTTCAAAATATATTTAGATTTCTGCATTAAATAAAACATAATCGTCGATATGCCGCTGAACAAGATCAAACAAAAAACGAACATAAACTCTTTTAACACATTAAATCATATACATATGGTACCATGGATAAATTGTCGTCTACATTATGCAAAAATGAAAATGACACTGTAATCTCATTTTAACAGATATATTTACCAAAATTACACGAAAAATATCTTGAAATAAGAAAGAGTAACATTATTCGGACTATTGTCCTCATCTTTGTCGCCATATTTATCACAACGTTTCGGCCTTCTTCAGGTGGTTAGAATGTCGAACAGAACCCTTTATTTCGCTCACTGGGGGTAGACTGTTCTAGCTCCACGTGCCATGTTTTGATGTTAATTTTCTCTCGGAAAGTTCTCCACTGCCTTAACCGGGTATTGAACTCACACTCCTTTCACTGGATCTACCCAAACGCCTTTATCCACTGTGCCATGTGCCCTTTAAGACATCCGGGCATGAATTTCTGGGTATTATAAACCTAATGTCTTCAGCAACCATTTTTACCAGTGCGCATATTGCAATTTTTGCTGTTATCATTTCATGTTTTTACCAGATCTCATATTGCAACTTTTTGTTGTTATCATTTCTTTTCTCTGGCACTCCTTATTACTGGTTCCCATATTGTATTTATTTCTATGCTTGGTCGGCTCAGGAGATTCTTGTGGCCTAGCATATATGCTGATTCCTTAAGTTTACGAATTTTCCAATGGTGTTCTCTGTCTATGATCTCAACATGATCCCACAGGGGACGGTGATCTCCCTTCTCTCTCCATATGTGGTGAGCCACGCCTGATTTTTCTACTTCCCTTCGTGTTACAGCTTTCTGGTGTTCTTGAAGACTTACCTTGAGGGGGCGGCCTCTCTATCCTTTATATTTCTTTCCGCAGCTGCACGGGTAACGTACACACAGTCTTTAGTCATGTTCTCTTCTATGGGGAGTCTTACTCGGGAGAGATATCTGCGAAGTGTCGTCAAGCTTTTGAAGGTTGTCCTGATCTTATATGGACCGCAGATCCTTTGTATTTTCTCTGATAACCCCTTCACATAAGGCAGGCTGAAAGAGTAAATTTATTCAATATAATCCTCATTGGCTTCAACCATAGCCTCCAAACGACTATGGAATCAGCAAATCTTCTGGACGGTCTCCTTATTTAAGTTAGGGAATGCTGCCATAATCCTTGCCTTCGATTCCTTTTTGGTGTTACAAGGAATTTTTGTGGTCTCTCACATATATGTACTTCTTTCTTTCTTTCTTTCTGAGACCCTCACAGACAAGGATTCTTTTCTTATAAGAAGAATAATTGTTTTCCGAGCTGCCATACCATTGTAATGGCCATTAGAATAATGCAATCTTTTCCGAATCTTCTGCACTATCCTCAGATTGACATACAAATATTCTGAAATGTTTGTATTGAGGCTTCCAGCTCTAGTGCCAAGCAGCAGAGCATGATGTTTCTAAATTTCTTGCCGAGTGAATTGTGTCATTATGCTCATTTTCTCATAGACGGTGTCCAGTTGACCCTGCTATACTGTGCAGTCAACAAAATCAAAACAAACAATGCGCATGCGCGAAATTAAAAATATAAAATGGTAACAATTTATCCTTCGCACCCTGTAATATCCTACACTTTCTTAAATCAAACTGTATTTCAAAATATAACTTCAATAAAAGTACAACATAAAACACTCACATTACTGCCACTAGTAATGATGTCCACAGAAAAAATATATGCACAAAATCTGAGTATCATCTACCATGTATTCAAGTGTGAAAGCAGAATAATATATTCTTATTACTTCAACGTCTTGAAGAAAATTATATTTCGGCATTAAATAACGCATAAATTATTGATGTGCCGTTAAAGAAATCAAACAAACGATATCACTATTTCCATGGAAAATGTTCTTTTGAGCTACATCTCACTGTGACAGCTAGGACACGCCATGCCTTGTAGAACCACCTTCATTTCCTTTGCATTCCATTAGTGAGAAATATGTTCCACTCAAACAGCATCTTCCCAAGAACAATCGACTCCCATGAGGATGCTTCTCCGATCAATAAAATCTTCTTAATCTATCCAGGCCTGATTTAACAGTTATCTTTCTCACATATTCCCATAAACGGTGTGTTTTATCTCTTAAACTTACCATTAACACAAAAGAAACCCTTCAGTAAACATCGACATGAAGTGAATCTTGGGCCTTATATAGGGTGAACACTAGTTTAAAAAAAGTTTCCTTTGTCTCTTATCACTGACAATTCTAGTTAGATGCCCTCTATTCACTATCATTTAGGTCATGTGCTTGGCTATTGTACTCTCTATGATAGCTGCTAACGTTTTCCATCAGGGATTTCCGATGCACAAGTGACACGGCAGAATGAAGAATGCGAAATGTTTCCACTATTTCGAAAAAAAATATTGCCCCGTCTTTCTGGTAAACAATGTTATATCTGGTTCGACAAGATAGTTCAGGTCGCGTTGCTCAGAGCAAACTAGTTAGTGTACCCAGCCGTTCAGAGCACAACAGACAAGGTCTGTATCTTTACAATGGGTCAAGGGACGGCAGAAGAAAAATATTATTGTCATTATTAAGTTTTGATTACTCAGGAATTATGGCAGAGAATATAATTGTGAAAGAGGTCGTCCCTTAAATGTAAGGCTGGTGGAACATCAAAAAGCCGTAATGAGTGGCGAGGTAATGAAATCGGGCACGGCTGATCATATATGGAGGGAAATATGTAGTCATCAGCCCCTGTGGAATAAGATGAAAATACTGAACTAAGAAAACACTAGAGAGTTAGACGTCTGAAAGAATCAGCGCATATGCTAGTCTATACGGATATCCTTAATAGGCCTAGCATAGAAACATAAAGGAGCCACTAAGAAAGAAATACGAGTGTCAACAAGTCTTCAACAGGAGAAACAGCAACAGCAGCAAGAGACTTTAAACAGTAGAGATGAAGCAGTTGCAACAGTAATTAGAAGTCAGGTCTAATGCTCCGAGTTTACAACAAATTGGCCTAGTGGTTAAAGCATTGGCTTAGGAATTTGGTGACATAGCGATTGTGAGTTCAATCTGTTCTTGGAATCCGTGGAAACGGGCGAGCAATAACTGAAGCATTACTAAAAATAAGACCGAGATGATATCCCTAGACATGAGCAGTGAAACGAGAGCAGTCTACACCTGCAGATTAAAGAATGGATTCAGTTCAGAATTCCCAGGAGATTACCCAGATCGATATACATCTGAGTAAGGTCGGAGAGTACAACCGCCGAAACGTTTTGATAAAAACATAAAAGGTGGGGACAATAGTCGGAATATAAATAGGACAAATACCGATATAGATCTACATTGAGTCAATAGCTTCGTCCACCGCAAAGAAAGCTGGCTCCCTGTGCCGCGCCAGGAAATTTTTCTCGCCAGAGTCGATCCTTCAAATCTACAAATCAAGCATTCACCCAAGCATGGAGTATTGCTGCCATATATGGTCTGGATCCCCTTCTGTTTGTCTCAAGGTCCTCGATAAAATCCAGACACGGATATGCAATGTAATTGGCCCTGATCTGGCATCTCGGCTGCACCGTTTCACTGTCGGAAATGTTAAATGTGGCCGTCTCTTATACTCCAATAGCTTAATGTCTCGCACTTCTTGCCTGTGGTACTCCCTCCCTAATCCTGGTTTCCTTGATAGCTATAATCTCCAACTGTTCAAATGTAATGTCAATCGACGTCTCCAGATGCCCTGATCTATCCCCTATCCTTCCCTTCATCATTTCCTCTATAACTCCTCTTTACTCTCGCTCCATTTCTCTGTAACCCCTTGCGTGCCAGTGGCTTACCGCCTTGTTTTGAGTGAAACGCTTAAAAAATTACATAACGTCTAGGGAACGGCAGCACAGGAATATTATTGTCATCATTAAACTATATTTGCGCAGGAATTTAATGTTATATATATCTTACAATTTATCTTGTTATCAGATTCTTCCATTTTCTGTTATTTTCAAGAGGTTAGACAGGATAATCTATTATTGAATTTGATAAGCACATTTCTACGACCGCTGGATATGAAGATAAACGCCAACCGGCAGCAAGACCTCTGTCCAGGAGGGTTTGAGCAACCACCTTTTAATTGTTGTTCTTCACAGGTCCACCGTGACCCGAGGTGGTAGCATCGATAGGGTCTATACTATGGGCAAATAGTTAACTCCCAATCTGTGATCAAAACACGACGATAGTTTAAAAATATATTTTTATATCAAAAATACCAGTAATATATTTTTGGAAAAAATATTCACGGCAATATATTTGAATCTCAACAAAAAAAAAACACTTTACAAATATGCATCAATTAAACCGTATTTCCTCCAAGCTGATTTCTTACAAAGAACATATATTTTCTTCATGCGAACCTATCCTAAAAATCTTGTCGGCATTAAAAAACTAAAAAAAAACATTGAGATTATGATATGCCGTAAAACTAAATAAACGAAACCAAACCAAATATTTAAAACCATTTAGCAACATTTTGTTTGTTTTATTATTTATTTTATTACGTTTATTTATTTCTTCTTTTTCCTCTTTCTTTTCCTCTTCTTTCTGACGTTCGTTCTTTTCTTTTTTTCTCTCTCTCTCACTTTTTTATTTTTTTCTGTATATTTTCTTTCGATTTTTGTTTTTTTCTCTTTCTCCTCTTCCACTGCCATTTTTTTCTTTCATTATTGATTTATTCTTTGCTTTCTTTCTTTCATGTTTGCTTATTTTCATCACATATTTCTCTTTTAGAATTTCTTACATTTTTTATATTCCTCTATCTTTTTCTTTTTTCTTTTTCTTTCTTTAAATTTTTCTTTTTTTCCTTTTTCTTCCATCTTACGTTCTAATTTGTCTTTTTTATTTCTTTCATATTCTTTCTTTCTAACTTTTTATCATATTTTTCTTCTCATTCGACATATGACTTTTTTCTCTTGTTTTTTTTTTTTTTCTTCTTAACATTTCGTTCTGTCTTTCTCTCTATCTCACACACCGTTTTCAATAATAATCTTAATTCTTCTTCTTCCTTATTTTTTTCTTTCCTTCATTCATTTTTCGTTTTCCAAATTCTTCTTTCTGTTTTCCTCTTTTTCTTTCATTTTTTCTTTCTCTCACATATATGTACTTCTTTCTTTCTTTCTTTCTTTAAACATTGCTTTCCTTCTCCCCCCCTATCCGTTTCTCTTTCACTCTTTCCGGCTTCATTTCTTTCTTGATTGATTACTCTCTCTCTCTCTCTCTCTCTCTCTCTCTCTCTCTCTCTCTCTCTCTCACACACACACATACAAAACAAACGAACACACACACACACACACACACACACACACACACACACACACACACACACACACACACACACACACACACACGGGGGAGTAGGTGTTTTTCCCTTCTTTTCCTGTTTAGGACAGGGTTTCCGGTTCCTGCTAATATCTTCTCAATCGCTTTCAATCCCGGTAGACACTTGTGTCTTAATGGCAGTATCGCCTTGCTTGGGGTGAATTGATTAAAGAAACGCACACACACATTTCCTTTTTCTTGGTTATTTTCTTTCTTTTTTTTTTCTCTCGCTTTTCTTGATTCTTTATTCCTATTCTCTTTCTTTTTCTGTTTTTCTTTCTTTCTATTTGATCGTTTACTGACATGGATTCTCTTTCTTAAAGGGTCATTTTTTTGTGTCTTTGTTGTTCTTTCTATTTTAACCCCGTTACATGCAGATATTTTGGCAATATTTACTTTGCGTTTTCTCTTCTGAATATTTTACTTGTCCTCGTCGTCTGAAGTTTCCTTACTCTTCATAGTCTCTCTCCACCATTTTTTACTACTTTTTATATACTTCTCCTCACCCTACGCCTCCTTCTTCTCTATTTCCTTCCCTCTTCTTATTCACATTTATCCTCTTCTTCACTAATTGCTCGTTTTATTTTTTATTAATTATTCATAATTATTCATTCCTTTCATTTTTTTTTAACTTACGTTTTCTTCATTTTCCAGTTTGATTTCTCATTGCTTTGCACGTTATTTTTTTATCGTGTCTCGTTTTATTTCCTCGTGCCATTTTCCATTTCTTCTTAATAATCTTGTAAAAAAAATCTCCTGATTCTGTTCTTCTTACACCCGTTCTGTCTCCTCGCTAATAATTGTCTATCTTGCAACAGTCCTGCATTATCACTGATAAAATCATAATCATTATCATACTTAATAATGATTTCGATGATTGTTCTGCAACTGTTTCCTGCCAATTAGTAAAGACAACAGTAGCATTGATCGTGAGGAAAGTGGATTGCAAAAGGAAATCACGAAATATACTATGAAACTGGCCACCCCCGTGCGAAACAGACATTACGAGAGGAAGTTCAATGCTTTTAAATCAAACATAGAATCAACATGGTCGACGACGATGCTAGAGAAAATTGAGTCATGGTTATGACAAGTAATTGCTTAGTAACAGTCGCCATTTTCTTTCCTTTTTCCTGCGCACTATCTTATGTTAGTGATTTTGTATTTTGTGCTACTCTCTTTTTCCTTATCTTCCTGGATAGGAGTTGGGCTTTGCGCTCTTGCGCATGCGTGAGCCAGTCGGATGTTGTACCTGCGGGCAAAGTAAAAGCGTTCCTCTTTAAGATGGTAAAAGCGATAGAGAGAGTTGCGAGCTACCGATGGAAAGATTAGAATTTCATTACTTTTTTTTTTCTACTCACTCCAACGAATTCTTTCTTCTCGCGTGCTCTCTCTTTCTTTTCTCTTATCTATGCGAATCTTGTCTCTACGACAACTACGGAACGAAAAAAAAAAAGATAACGATAAAATTCTGTAGTAAGCTTATCGTGTGCGAACAGCTATGTTTGAAGGAAAGCTAGTTAGCGGTTCGAATTTTCACAATGGCATCACTGAAAGAAAAGAGGCAATATATAAAAATCAGACTAAAAAATAAAAAAAATAAAATCCTATAGTAGCTGCTCCAATCGCAAGGTAAGATGGAACATATTGATTAACACGTGAAGATCACAATTTCGAATGAGATTAGCATACGTTGGAGTGAGAATTAGAGAAAATTTTACAAAAATAACAATGTTCTGACCTCGATAGAGAATGACAACTACAAATGACGAAAAATAATCGTACTGTTTGAATACAAGTGTTTATGTGAGTACATAACGAATATATAGGAAATGAAAGTATGAAAAGATCAACGTGGTAATAAATAGATGGGGGTGTAATGTAGAATTCAGTGAAGGGAAGTTAATCAGCTTGAACCGGGTGGTAGTGAAAGAAAAAAAGACAACGTCATATGTTTTCTAAGCATTTTAATAAACCATTGTTATTGCCGATCTTAATGCAACTGATCTCATGAGATAAATTTTCAAGGTCCCTGGGAGAAAGTTCGAGACTGGCAATGTTCTGTAGTAGCATTTATGTGTACCTTCCAGCACATGCCGTGGTGGATGTAAAACAAAAACAAAACTGTCTTTTTGTGTGCAGTATCTAATAGCGACTAGCATGATGACAGTACAGAGCAACCTCGGTTTTCGAACGTTTCACGTGTCGAACAAATCGGTTTTCGAACAGAAAATTCGAGATGAAAATGCCTCGGTTATCGAACAAAATTTTGGTTCTCGAACAATATTGCAGAACTGAGTTAACTCAAACGGAATAATTTCTGAGTGGACCGCCGTGTTGTATACGTTCTTGTGTTGTGTTGTGATTTTTTTTTTCAATTTTATTGTACTGTAACTTTTTTCTCTACATTGATTCCTATTGGAAAAATAGTTTCGATTTACGAACATTTCGGCTAACGAACGGCATTCAGGAACGAATTAAATTCGTGAGCCGAGGTTCCACCGTATTAGGATATTTATTTGGACAAATGATAAGACATTATACTACATACGACTCCCTAAAAAGAAAGGGAATGACTGCTGCTCTTCCCGTTTTTTGGGTTTTTTTTTTTTTCGTTTAATTATAATTTCTTTCAATTCCAATAAAGATACAAACGATTGTATTACATCGACATTTTTTTTTCAATAAATGATATATATTTTTCGTTGAGTATGATATAACGATTCCCGCATGTTTATCAAATTTGTTGTTTACGCTCATTATTTGAATTAAATTTTATTTCACTTAAAAAAATCTCCACTTTTAAAGATAACAACATCGATACAAATTTCTAAAATAATTTATCTAATAGAATACTTGTAGTCATAAAATCAGAATAATTTATTTTTCAGGATGTAGGGGATCATAACTCTCCACAACTTCCTACAATTTATAGCTAAATATTACTTATCTTCTTATTATCACTCTTGGTCCCTATTTTCCATCTAATGCAAAAGCCCGTTAGGGAGATTGCTTGGAGTTTTCCCGCGCTACCCTTGTTTTTATTTGACTGTTAAATTCTCTAGGTTTTCTTCCCTTATCATGTATCCCATGAATTTCACGTGTGTCTTTTTTATAGTAATATGCGTTTCGTTGCTCATAATTTTCTAGTTTGGCTTCGGTCTGGTTATTTATGTTTAGCGGTATGTCAACCTGTTTGTGTTATTTAATGACGTCATCTAAATATGAAAATTCAAACTTTATAATTTATTAAAGAGAATGACATTATTTGCGGATTAAATTTTATTTATTTAGATGCATTTTTTACAAAATAATTTTACAAAATCAAACAAGGAGTGAAAACTTGTTTCTCCTAACAAGAAATGAGATTAATTATAGCAATATTTTAAAGTTTTTTGGCAATGTATTCCTTGTCTTCAAATTTATTGATATTCTTTGTCTTATATGAATGTACAGTTGGTTACTTTACTACAAAATATATCGTTTGTCATTTTATTATAAGAACGTATTGTTGGACATTTTGCTATAAAAATGTATTGGTCATTTTACTATAAAACGTATTATTGGTCATTTTACCATAAAATGTATTGTTGGTCATTTTACTATAAAAATGTATTGTTGGTCATTTCATTATAAAATGTTTTGTTGGTCATTTTACTACAAACATTTATTGCTGGTCATTTCATTATGGAATGTATTGTTGGTCATTTTATTATAAAATATACTGTTGGTCATTTTCCTGTAGAATGGATTGTTGGTCATTTTATTGTAAAATGTATTGTTGGTCATTTTACTACAAACATTTATTGTTGGTCATTTTACTATAAAATGTAGTGTTGGTCATTTCATTGTTGTATTGTTCATTTTATTATAAAATGTATTGTTGGTCATTTTATTGTAAAATGTATTGTTGATCATTTTACTACAAACATTTATTGTTGGTCATTTTACTATAAAATGTAGTGTTGGTCATTTCATTATAAAATGTATTGTTGGCCATTTTATTATAAAATGTATTGTTGGTCATTTTATTGTAAAATGTATTGTTGGTCATTTTACTACAAAAATGCATTGTTGGTCATTTTACTGTAAAATGTATTGTCGGTCATTTTACTATAAAAATGTATTGTTGGTCATTTTGCTATAAAATGCATTGTTGGTCATTTTACTATAAAAATGTATTGTTGGTCATTTTGCTATAAAATATATTGTTGGTCATTTTACTATAAAATGCATTGCTGGTCATTTTACTATAAGTTGTATTGTTGGTCATTTTAATATAAAAATGTATTGTTGGTCATTTTATTATAAAATGTATTTTTGGTCATTTTACTATGAAAAAGTATTGTTAGTAATATTCCTATAAGAATCGTTGGTAATTTTTTTAAAATATTTTAAAAGTATATCTATACTTTCCTAGTGATTTGATTTATGTTTAGAGGTTAACTATTTGCCTCTATCTGGGACCCTAACAGGTGCTACTACTCCGTATCAAGGTGGATCTGGGGACAACAGCAATTAAAAGCTGCCAGTACTTTTCTTAAAACTTCGTTATTGCTCACATCTTCTCTTCATAGCATTCATCCATAGAACTGCTTCAAAATTCTATTTCGTTATCCAACATTCAGGTTAATTTTCTTTCTTTCTAACGATATTTTCCTATGTCTCAATATAAGTTTTTTTTTAGAAAATGGTTTCCGATATTAGAATAACATTTATTTAAATGTCATTAAACAGTGTTCAAATGAGCCAATGATAACTTCCAGGAAAGTGAATCATTGCCCCTTCTCCGGCAAACATTCTCAGCTGAGATGAAGTGGGAAGATTATATTGAATCCATTGCTAGGTCAGATGCTAAGAAAGTTGGATCACTGTGTCGTGCGAGACATTTTTTCTCTCCAGAATCTATCTTACATATCTATAAGTTTACCATTTGTCCATGTATAGAATATTGCTGCCACATATGGTCCGGTGCCCCTGTTATTTATCTTGAGCTCCTAAGTCTTAATTTCTCTTGAGGCTGTTCATGTTCACTTAACATTTAATATCCTTGAAAACCTCCAGGAAAAGTGACTCGTTGCACCTCCTCTGGCTAACGTTCTCAGTTGACATGTCACCTACTAAGAAAGTTAGTTTACTGTCTGTTGTAGAGTAGTTTTACAGTGGAGGCTTGTATTTCACTAAGTCGGACTTAAAAAAAGGTTCGACGTACAAAACGTTAGGAACTTGTTATAATAGTTAATGACGCAGCAATCTAGTTGTGGTGGTTGATACTTTAATGTCCGACATCGACTGACTCACCAACTCACTTGGCGCCCTGGCGACTGCTACTACTACTACGTATTATATGTGGGAGAGTCTATTAACAAGAGAATAGGTATGTTCCGGTATATCACTGTCATGCTAGACATTTTTCTCTCCAGAATCTGTCTTATATATCTATAAGTCTACCATTTGTCTATTCTTAAAATATAGCTGTCATATGATCCGGTGCTCCTGTTATTTACCTTGAACTCCTAAGTCTTAAATTCTCTTGAGGCTGTTCGTGTTCACTTGCATTTAATATCATTGGAAACCACCAGGAAAGTGACTCTTTGCACCTTCTCGAGAAAACATTTTCAGCTGACATGAAGCGGAAAAACTATATTAAATTCATTGCTAGGTCAGCTGCTAAGAAAGTTGGATCACTGTGTCGTGCGAGACAATTTTTCTCTCCAGAATGTATCTTACATATATATAAATCTACCATTCGTCCATGTTTAGAATATTGCTGTCACATATGGTCCAGTGCCTCTCCTCTTCATCTTAAGATCTCTGATAAAATCAAAAGAAGAATTAGCAATATTATTGGTCCTGATCTGGTGACTTAGCTTCAGTCACTAACTACCATCGCAAGATCTGCGTGCTTTCTATAAATACTTTCATGGTATTTGCTCGGTTAATCCTTTCGCTATGGTAGCTAGACCTTTTCGACTGGCGTCGAGATCTCACCAATTTAAAGCTGGCTAGATATAACCGTAAATTCTACGCTGAAATTTTATTTGCTCGCACTTCTCGATTGTGGAACTCCCTTCCGACTTCATACTTGCCAGCCAACTTTAATCTTCAAAAATTTAAATGCAATGTCACTACTATCGACTGTCCTCGTGATTACTCTTTCCTCTTCCCGCTCATTATTGATGTTTCTCTTCTTAATACTTCAACACCCTGTAACCCCTTGTGTCAGTGATTTTACTGCCTTGCATGGGGTAATACTGATTCAAACTGTCATTCTTTAAAACCAATAAAATCGATATATATATATATATATATATATATATATATATATACCTATCTATCTATCTATCTACATACAGTGTAACCCGGATATAAGAGACCCGGATATAAGAGAAACCCGGATATAAGAGAAACCCGGATATAAGAGACTTCTTCTCCGGTCCCGACAACTCTCTTATATCCGGGTTACACTGTATATATATATATATATATGTGTGTGTGTGTGTGTGTGTGTGTGTGTGTGTGTATGTATGTATACGGAATTAACCACAAATGGATACAGTATTAATCACACTATTAAACACTCAGACACACACATGTGCGTGCGCGATTTCTGTTTCGATTCCCAAAATTTACTTTTAACAAATCCCAAACAAATGCTAACTTTTATTCTTGTAAATGAGGAAATCCTTGCAAACTAAAACTCCAAGCATATTTTGCCGTATTTTGGAAGCGGAAATGTTTATCTTTGAACTTCCGGTAAGAACGTTTTAGTAAACCTTCATTAGTTTTCCTGGTGCACAACATTTCTGGGGTCTCAGAGCCATATGTTCCAAAATTTGGACACTGCCTCCGGAAGAAAAGAATGCTCTTTGGCAAGTTTTGGCAAAGGAGCGGACCTCAGAGACTTCTGTGGTAATATGTGCCAACACAGAATAACCCGATCATAACTTGCCAAAAAGGTGACTTTTCTATATTTTACTTGGCTTGAAGCTTATACTATCAAAAAATGTAAATTTAAGCAAATGAGTAAATATCACTTCCTCGCTCTTAAGAAAAATTGGGACAAAGATGTTATCAAAACATGAATATAATTGAAAAACATTTTGTCCTTTTTGTATCAGTCACACGTGCTAAATTTAGGGTATGCCGACTTACTAAAATTTATCTAGCTTGGTACAAGGACATGCTGAAGAGACGCAGGAAGTATCAATGTGAAGTTTAAGTTAATGGTCATCTTATAAGAGTTTTACACTGCTTATAATAATCCTTATTCTAAAATATGAAAGATCTTAGGGGATCTGTCTATGTTTCTGAGATGAGGTATTATGTACCCTATTTACATTATTCGGACTATTGTCTTCATCTTTGTCGCCATATTTATTACAACGTTTCGGCTTGTAAGTTTCTGTCTATATTTCTGAGATGAGGTATTATGTACACTATTTACATTGCTCAGACTATCATCCTCATCTTTGTTGCCATATTTATCACAACGGTTCGGTCGTTGTACGCTCCGGCCTTCTTCAGGTGGTTGGAATGTCGAACTGAACCCTTTATTTCGCTCGCTGGGTTAAACTGACCATGCCTAATGGTTGTCACTTATCAGTTATCTACTGTTAGTTCCCTTCTCTAAGTTCTCCACTGCCTTAACCAGGTATTGAACTCACATTATTTGTGTCCCCTCACTGACGCCTCAAGGACACATGGCACAGTGGATAGATAGGGGAATTAACAGGAAATACCTGATAACTGGCATCCGTTAGTCATGGCATTTAGAACTAGAACTGTCTACTCCAGCGAGCGAAATAAAGGGTTCAGTTCGACATTACATCCACCTGGAGAAGGCCGAAGAGTACAACGGCCAAAACGTTGTGATAAATATGGCAACAAAGATGAGGATGATAGTCCGAGCAATAAATAGCGTATTTTAGGGGAATACCTCTTCTTGTTCGAAAATACAGTCAATAAAATGCTCAAAGATACTATTAAAATGGTTATAATGAATGTGTTGCTTTAGATAAATGAAAGATGATGCAATGTGAAGATTTTGAGGATAAGTAAATTAGATGTGTTATATACCATACATATGAAAACTAATGGGTATGTCCCAATCCTCATAAATACGTTAGACACTATTTTAAGTGGAGATAATATGCTAAATAGTCCACCACTTGTATTTTGTTGATGTTATAAAGATTACCATTTCAATTCCAATCTCCGTCTTGGCCATTCCTCATTCAGTAACCATTTCTAAGTTACGATAGATAGATAGATAGATAGATAGATAGATAGATAGATAGATAGATAGATAGATAGATAGATATAAACAGACTGAAATAGTGTTATATACCGTACATATGAACACTAATGGGTATGTGCCAATCCTCATAAATACGTTGGACACGATTGTAAGTGAGGGTAATGTACTGACTAAGTAGTCCCCCCACTAGCAGTGGTTTACCTACTTCATGCCGCTGGCGAGTATTGTATTTTGTTGCTGTTATAAAGATTACCGCTTTTATTTCCAACCTCCGTTTTGGTTATTCCTCATTCAGTAATTATTTCTAGGTTACAACAGATGACGATTAAATCTTGACTTAAATTAAAAATGCTATGTTCATGGAAGAACTCACTTGGGAGCGGTAATTCTTAATGAAAAAGCTTGGTAGAATGGTCTATTTGCATTTATAAAAAGATGAATTGACGGTGCATCGAATCTGTGGAATTAGCATGGCGTGGCTTTGGTTTAAAATTCTGAAACGGTGGAACTAAAGAGTGGAACTCTTCTGAACATTTTCAGTGGAAATAGCGATAGAATTACGAACGACTAGCGACGTTGCATTCGTGGAAAAGAATTTACAAATATGGAGAATAAGTCTTTCCTCTCACAACAATGTAAATAATTTTGAACAATATTAAGTACAGAAAGTGAGAACTGAGCAGCTCCAGCCCACATTCGGCAGCTGATATTTTTTGTCTTATCTGCCATTTGTAAAGATATAACATGGCATAAGGAACCAAGCACTACCTCGAGCGATAGAATGATTAGATCATTTGCTATCATTATCACCAAAAGATCGTGTAGATGAGATCTAATACAAATGTACAAGCATGCCGTTTACCGCATTAAGCCTAATCACGAAACAGTCGTACATAGTGACGAGAGTAAACTCAGTATTTGATGATCAAATGATATATGTTATGTATTGAAATCGTTATTAAAAAGCAGAAAGAAGGCAACTTGATCTGAGAAACTTGTGGGGTGCATATAAACTACAGGAAACAAAATGCATGGTCATCAGCCAAAAGATGAGCCCAAAGCGCAAATTACAAATCTGGGATACTCAAATCAAACAAGTACAAAAATTTAATATCTGGGATAACAGCGGACGGAAAGTGCAACAATGAGACCTCAAAATGTACTGGGATGGCCAAAGATGCATTCCAAAAGCTAAGTAGAGAATTAAGAGAGAGAAAAATTTCGTTAGAAACAAAGAGAATAGAATTTACATGTTACTTTTTATCTATACTCATATATGGCAGCGAATGCTGGAAAATCTCCACAATGATGAAGAACAGACTTGAAGCAACGGAAATATAGATCTACAGAAAAATGATGAGGATAACATGGATGGAACATGTGAGAAGCGACGAGGTTTTGGAGAAAATGCAAATTAAATGGAAACATACTTAAAAACAGGAAGAGGCAGTTGAAAATTCTGCGACACGTAATGAGGAAGGAAGGCTTGGAAAATCTGATACTCACAGAACAGATTGATGTAAATACGGGTAGAGGAAAGCAGGGCGTAACATATTTGATGGGGAGGAGCAAATGGAGTATAGAAGAGTGTTTAGGAAAAAATAGCAAAAAGACGAAACTTATTAAGAGTTACAAGGGGCAGGAAGATGTGGAGGGTCATGATTGCGTATGTCCTGAAGGGACACGGTACGGACATAAGCGTCGGTCTACTTAGAACCATGTTACGTACAAATCGGCTGTTCTTATCACAAACTGAGAGCAAAGTTTACATGCCGGTGACAATATATCAATCGAAGCTTATAATGTTTTCATTAAGCTCTGGTTCTTTTAAAAATATGTCGTGTAAAAATCGGCTATACCATAAAATGAACACAGATCTTAAGTTGCAAAGATAATAAATCTACCGAAGCTAATAATTCTATGAATAGGTGTCCGTTCTTTTAGAATTACAGGGTACGATTGTATCGTCTAAATAATGCAAAAGTCAAAATAACATTAACATCTCATTTTAACAGATGTGTTTACCAAAATTACAAAAAATATCTTGAAATACAAAAGAGTAAATTTATTCAATATAATAGCCATTTGGTTTCAACCATGGCCTCCAGACGACTTCGGAATCTCCTGCTAATATTCTGGACGGTCTCCTTGTTTAAGTTTATGAATACTGCCATAATCATTGCCTTCAGTTCATCTTTGCTGTTATAAAAAGTTTTTTGGTCTCTCACTCAACTGCGTCACGTAAATGATTATAAAAAGGGTTGCAGTCTGGAAAGTTAGGTGGCCAGATGTAAGCTGTCATGTGAGTGAGAAAAATTGTATGACAGCCATGATTGAGTTCTCCTGCTTGCGTAGCATGGTGCAGAGTCCTGTTGCCAGAGGACCCATGAGAGAACTACTTCCTTAAGGCATTTGCTTTAAGCCTCGGTGTTGAGTCTGATGACTTGTGGGAAGATGAATAGAGGCATAACATCGCCATCACTAGTGATCACTCTAAAAACCATAATGGTGACTAAATATATCATGCAATCATTTCTGAATCCTCTGTACTGTCCTCAGATTGACACCCAAATACTCAAAAATGTTCGTATTGGAAGTGCCGATGCAAATACAAAGCAGTACAGCATGCCGTGTCTAAATTTCAGGCAGAGAGAATTGCATCATCGTGCTCTTTTTCTCACAGACGGTGCACAATGGACACTACTATACTTTGCAAAGCGCATGCGCGAAATTAAAAATATAAAATGGCGACAAACTACCTATCGCAATCTTTATATCACGTAAAATCGGTTGTCTATATCACAAAATGTATCCCGTAAGTACCGAGGGTAATAGATCTATCGAAGCTAGTGACTCGGTATCTATTTGCACCTCTGAACTTTTAAAACGAGGTCAAAGGGGTGATCAGATGCAAGTCACCTATCAACTTCCTGTTTAGAAGTGCTTTCAGAAAACTGGTATCATCTACATAGATGCTTACTGATGGGTTGAGAATGTTCCTCGGCTAATCGTTATTAAAAACAATGAGAACGAAGACAGAGGAGAGATACTTGGAGGGAGGCACGTCTGCAATTATCCCATACGCTTGGAATACGAATACTTATGATGCCTATCCGGAATCCATCGTAGAAATTCAGAGCGGTTAATAGATGAATTCAAAACACTTTAAAGGACTCGGGGTCTGGATCAGTTATAATAAAATTAGCATAAGGAATAAAGTTGAACACAGAACAGCTTACGGTTGCATGATGTAACAAGATCTAAAATTGAACCAAAACTTCGAGTCATGTTCATAAATAGTCACGTCAGATATATATTTGCATATGTGTGCCATATATGGTGTCCACATCGTTCAGAATAGTTTTTTTATCATTTCACCCCATGCAAGGGGATGATTTTGAAGTTTATGGGGACAGGGAAGCAAGAGATGGAGAAGGAATTCCACAGAAGTTATTAGAAGAGAATAGACGGTTGGAGCCAATCTAGTAGTCCGCTTTATGCGTAATCGAGTCACCTTGGAGGACAAATCATCAGAATACAAGTCATGGAAATATTTGTAGAAAAGACAAAGCGAGGGTCAGGTGAAAACAGTGTAAAAGTGACTGATGTCAAGATGCTAGGTCAGTATCGATTACATTACAGACCGTTCTTTGAATTGTTTCCAGAATCTCTAGATATATAGCAAGCGAACCAAACTAGATATGACACCAACATTCCATGCACGGAAGAATGGTAGATTAATAAAAGTTCAAGTTGGATTCTGGCAGGAAAGATAGCTAAAATATAGAAAATCTACTTTACTAGGAGTTGACGTAGCAGTTGATTCAATATAAACACTCATATCAGTTGAAAACTTGAGCTCATTAAGGCACAAATCGTTACTCTTCTGATGGTTAGCATCAGCCATATTGATGACAGGCAAAAGTGGTTCTCTGTTGTAGTTTTGATTTGCAGGCGTTAAAATTTACAAGTCGCAGGTTCTAGGTAATCACTGATTGTAGGTCTTTTCGAGCGTAGTTACCAGTTCTAATTCTACGCATCTGTCGGTCTTGCTACTAAGACAGGAGTAAATAGTTGTGTCATCTGCATAGATACTTGGAATTATGATGACATCTGGACAGTCATTAGTGAAGATCAGAAACAGTGTAGACCCGAAAATAGATATAAAACGGACTGGAACCGTGTACATTCAACACGATCTTCATGATTCGATTTGTTAGGAACGAATTGATTAGGCCAAATTTTCTACAAGAGACATGTCAGCGCTTGAGCTCTTGGGGGAAGCCAGCATGGATAAATTAACTTCTATATAAAACTGTTTTTTCACTTCTATGGTGTAAAATAGTTTGAAACGGATACATCCTGTGAATCCTAAAGTAGATGTTCGTTCATCAAACAACATAGATTGACAGTATAAAATCACAAAGAGTATTATCAATTAACAAAATCCACATCGTTTGAAGGGTTCCACCAGAATTAGCAACAATAAAAATGAGGACGCATATAACTAAAAAGGCAGATATATAGTTTTATTTTCACACTATATTAAGCAAACGGTTCAGAAGGAAATTCAAGTCAGTACAAGGAAGAGAGATACCTGGGTAAATATTTTGAGAGATACGAACAAAATATTGTGTAAAAAACACTTCCGCTAATAATCTCACTTAACAGACGTCTGTTCTGTAAGAACAATGTCACGTACAAATCGGGTTATCCCTTTCACAAATTAAACCCAAATTTAAGGACCGAATTTAATAACTCTACCGAAGCTAATAACGTTTTCAATAGGCGTCGTTTCAGTTAGAATTCGGTCACATATAAATCGGTTTTCCATACGACATACTGAACCCAAATTTTAAGGGCCTAATGTAATAAAGCTAACACCTCTTTGAGTCGGCGTTGGTTTTGTTAGAACTCTGTCACATGCAAATTGACTATCCATACCAGATACTGAACCCAGATTTCAAGGTCCGAGAATAACAAATCTACCGAATCTAATAACTCTTTGAAAAGGCATCGGTTCTTTTAGAATTATATCAGAAACAGCTCGGTTGACCATACTAGAAATTATCCACAGATTTTGATGGACAAATGTAATAATTCTACTGAATCTACTAAATCCATGAATTGGCATCCGTTCTGTTCGTACTATGTCACATACAAATCTGCTCTCCATACCTCAAATGGAACCTGGATTTTATGGGCCGAATGTACATTACAGGGAAAAAAGGTTTGCGATAGCCTGCCTTTTGTTTAAAATCCCTTTAAAATGAGTTATTTCTCTATTTTTAAGGAAAACGATATGGTTTCAATAAATAAGTCTATTTATTTTGACCAAGAAATAAGCACTTAACTATAACAGTTCTCATACAACAGCATAATATTTTTTCCTTTTGTCAATAAAGCCCACCACTGGCCTTAATTAATGCTTCACAAATTCTTGGTATTACTTCCAATTTTTTTTTTTTTTTTTTTAAAAAGGTAGATTGCTGAATTTCTCAGGCATTCTTCAAGCGCTAATAAAGCTCACTCTCACTCATTGCGTATTCTTTTCGAATTATCCTATCCAATTCGGCCCATACTATTCAATGCTAAAGAGCTCAGTTGCTTGAAGCGGGCCACGCAATAATTTCCAAAATGTTGTCCCTTTTTTGACTCGAGGTAATTTTGGCATAATTTAGCAGATAATTTATATCGTTGTCTTAATAGGTAATAATTTTCAAATTATACCTAAACAAGATTGTATAGCATGTCTTTGCAAAGTCTAATGATAATTTTCTTTTTCCATGATTTCGTTGGCCTGAATCAATTCTCCAGCACTCTCACTCCGAAACACACCAAACATTAACAGATCCATCACCATGTTTAACTGTTCGAACAACACATTCATCATCCCGACTTTCTCCTGGCTTCCTTCTCGCATACAATTTCTTCTTACTAACAAAATGCTAAAGTTTCGATCCCTCTATCCACAATATATTTAGCCACTCTTTCAATATCCATTTCTCAGCATTTTTATCCATAACACACTTTTCTTTTTATCCACCTCCCATAACTGGAGTTTCTTGTCTGTTATGCGCCTCGCCGATCTTGACATTTGAAAGTGACACAGGTTACACAACTGTCAATTCTGGAGCAGTTTTCGTTCTATTTCATTTGCTCTCAATAATCAAGTGTTTATCTTCTGCAGCAGTTTTCACCTGTGGTGCTCAAGCTATTTATCTGTCAAAATGTACACCAGTTACTAGCAGCTGTTGTAACGAACATTCAACTCCGTGTCTAGAAATCTTCACCTTATCGGCAATTTGTCTTCGAGAGTAGCCTTCTTTGAATAAAGTTTAATTTTTTACCTTCACTTCACTGTTTAGCTGCTTTGGCTTTAGCATTTTTGCAAATAACTTCAAAATGAAAAAAATAAATTTAAAAATGATGAAAATAAGATCGTAACGGCTCAACTGTTTTTTTTTTCCTTTAACCAGGCACCTACATACGTTTTCTTTCCAAAATTAGTCAGTGCTGAGTTAATAGTTACGACATGTATTTACATTTAACTTAGTTGAAAATTTCAGTAATCTTAAAAAAATTTACTGAGGGTTTGTTTAATAGTGAAAAAAAAAATTCTCATACATCAGGACACATGTCACAGTGGATAACGGTATTAGTTAGATCCAGGACCCAAAGAGTTGTGTGTTCAATACACGGTTAAGGCGGTGGAGAACTTGGAGAGTATAATTAACAGGAGATAACAGATAACTGACATCCATTAAACATGGCATAGTCTGCCAAAGTGAGCGAAATAAAGGGTTCAGTTCGACATTCCAACCACCTGAAGATGGCAGGAGCGTACAACGGGCGAAAAATTTTGATAAATATGGCAACAAAGTTGAGGATAATAGTCTGAATATTGTAAATGTTGTACATAATAACTCATCTCATATTATTCGTCCTCCGACAGGATTCGAACCTGTATCCTATACGGAACCGTCATTTAGCCTGACTAGCTCTTAACCGATCGAGCCACGGATTAGCAAGGTCGAATTTACTCGATCGGTTAAGAGCACGTCAGGCTAAATGACGGTTCCGTATAGGATACAGGTTCGAATCCTGTCGGAGGACGAATATTTTCTATGAAAATTTCTCGGACATTCAGGCCGGTAAATGTTATAAATACTGTTTATTATAAAAACACAGCATTTACTTAAATATTTGTATCTATAAAAAGAATGTATAAACATAAAAATGTCTTAAAATAATTGTCGGACTTTGTCCATAGATAGATAGATAGATAGATAGATAGATAGATAAAATATTCAAAATTTACAAACTGCTTTGTGGAAAGGCAATTCCAATTCTGAACATTTTGGTAGTAATCGGAGCCTGGAGAAATATTGGAAAATAAAATCAATTATAGTAAGTGAAATTCTAAGATGTTTTTTGGTAATGAAATGCAAACAAAGGCAACATTTTTGCCTTGAGTTTAATAAATCTAACAAAGCTAATAACAGTCTGAATAGGCATCGGTTCTGTGAGTACTATGTCACCCACTAATCAGCTGTCCATGCCACAAATTGAATTCTGATTTTAAGTACTTAATGCCATAAATCAACCGAAACTTATAACAGATCCATTTAATACATCAGTACATTTAACATGTATTTTAGTAGACAATTTTGAGACATGAAATTATTATTAAAATATTTATTTAGTCGTAGATTAACTCCATTCACCTCAATCAAAGATATAATGTCACTGAGATACAAGGGTTTACTGGTAGGGGAAGAAAATGAGAAGAATTTACTGCGGAGGAAATATAAAAAATTAACGAGTTTCAGGAAAACAGAAGATGGTGATTGACGTTGCATTGACAATTTTGAAGATTGTACGTGACAGGGAAGCAAAGTGACGGGATAGAATTCCGCAGGTTAGAATTGGGAGAAATAAAATCTATTAAAATATTGCTTGCGATTCCATCTAGCTATTTCAACAATAAAACAATGTGACCTACTAGCCAAGTACGTTTAAATTTCGAGATAACAAGGTGGTGTGTTCATTAAAACAACTGCCATAAAAATATTTATCGAAAACACAGCAGACCACGTCTCGGCGATGGTAAAGTGAGCAAAGGGGACCGATAACATGACACAACACAGTTGAGATTTTCTCAAGAATTTCGAGGTACATAGCCTGAGTACCAGGTCAGATATAGCAACTATATCGAATGCACCAGAGAATGGCAGATTTGTAAATGTACAAGATGGATTCGGACGAGAACATTTTCAAGCACAACACAGTGAACAAACCTTCACAAGAGCTGACCTAGAAAGTGATTCAATATAATCGGTACACTTCTGGCCATTAGAAGAACAATAACGTACAACGACATTATCTTCGAGTGTTTCGTAGGACAAAAACGGTTATGAATGATGATTGAAGGATAGCAGGTTCGTTTTGGATGTGATATATATATATATATATATATATATATATATATATATATATATATATATATATATATATATTATGATATATATATATATATATATATATATATATATATATATATATATATATATATATATATATATATATATGTAAGCAAATATATCCGAGAGTAAGAAGAAAATATGGAAAAACAAAAATCGAATATGCAAGTATACTGTTTAAAAACAACATTAAAACAGCATACTTGCATATTCGATTTTTGTTTTTCCATATTTTTACCACACACACACACACACACACACACACATATATATATATATATATATATATATATATATATATATATATATATATACATACACACACACACACACACACACACACACACACACATATATATATATATATATATATATATATATATATATATATATATATATATATATATATATATGATGCAAATTAAATGTTAAATAGATGACACATAAATTTTTTCTCAGGTAAAAATTCCAAGAATGTGATTCGTTTTCTCTTCGAGTTTTACCTGAAATTACCTGAATTTCAGAAAGAAAAAGATCTATGCCTGAGGAAGGTAAAGGTTTTTATCGAAAGTACTTTCAAGCAATATGGACAGAACATCTAATCAATTGTACAATTAATAAAAAAAAGTATCGTGTCGTTCAGCGAGTGGTCAGTGAGTTAATGACTTCTGAATGTGTTAGAGAATATATATATATATAACACTAGTATTCCATGGTTATAATTTTTTACATTGGGATCGTAATCACGATCCAAAGCAACATATATTGATTACTAATAGTATCTATCTATCTATCTATATATATATATATATATATATATATATATATATATATATATATATATATCATTAATAATTACATATATATTTATATATATATATATACATTTATAATATATATATAATATATATACACATTTATAATATATATATATATATATATATATATATATATATATGTGTGTGTGTGTGTGTGTGTGTGTGTGTGTGTGTTGTGTGTGTGTATTTATGAAATGGTTCAAGCGAAACACTATGGATTCAAAAGAAATTCTAATGTTTACTTATTTGAACCGATCCTGGAAATGTTTCAGGCTAACAACTTTTCAACATTGACTACATACTACACACACACACACACACACACACACACACACACACACACACACACACATATATATATATATATATATATTTCTCACTCCTGCACGCAAATCTGAAGATGAGAAAGGGAAGAGTATATATGAAAAGAGGGAAAGAGAGTTAAACAAAGAGTTTTCGTTGTGAGGAAATACAAGCTAAGACATTTGCGGGGAGACAAAGATGGAGAGAATTCTGGTCGCTTCAGCGAAAGAAATCAATAAACCAAGCGAATTTGTGAATGATCGGACACAGTCGATCTCACCTGGAGGCCGACCATATCGTTTAATGCCGAGAGCATCCAACCTTATGTGCTATTTCGAGGCGCAGTACGATCGCAGTTGGGTCACTCGGCGTTGTCCGGTCAGCTCGGAAGGCGGTATCGTGTGTACGCCGGAAAACAGGTAACTGAAACACTAATTGCTAGCCTGACCTTCTGTAGTTTGAGTTTGATGTCACTAGGCGGTCTTTGTTGAGTTTTTGGAGTCTTCGCAAATAAACGGATTTCAGGGACCCTTCCGGGCAGCCAGGGCTTTAGCTACTAAGGCAGGTTCAATCAGCTCGCTACATCGGCACGCACAAAAGAGATTCACTGATGGCATCCAGTCAAAAATAAAGGACAGGGAACAATCTTTTAAAAGTGACTTAACGTTGGATTTTTTTTTCTTTTGAACTTCGAACTAGAATATGAATTAGGTTTGATATTCGGAATGACTGCTTGCCGAATTCTTGTAAAGACATAAATCTGTTATTTCATTCTCACAGGTTCAATTCGCATCTCCGATTTCAGAAAATTAATGAACTCGGCTTAAAATAATAGGTACAGTGACATTCAACAAAATGATTATACTTAAAATATAAGAAATATAAATCAGTGCACTATAACTATATTAATATCTACCTCTCTATTGCACACACTTCATCTCTCTCCCATATCATATATATATATATATATATATATATATATATATATATATATATATATATATATATATATATGTATGTATAACCGCCATGAAAAACAAAATTTATTTTTATTACCACTCATGATGATAATAGATAAAAAGTAAAAGCTGAAAAACGGGCTAGCTAACTGTTGTGGATTCCGAGATGAATTTAGTCTCCAAGGAATGACAAACGCAATAATTAAATATAAGAAATAAAATGTATTTACACAATCATACAAAGAGTAATACTGTTAGTAAGTCCAGGAACGCGGTTAGTAGCAAATACAGATGGATATATACAGTCTGGAAGTATGACTTCCTTAGAGTCTACGTGCTTGTAACTGACTTCTACACGAGGTTACCTCTCTCTCTCTCTCTCTCTCGCTCTTTCTCTCTCTTTCTCTCTCTCTCGCTCTTTCTCTCTCTCTCTCGCTCTTTCTCTCTCTCTCGCTCTTTCTCTCTTTCTCTCTATCTCTCTCTGTATTTAACGGCAGCACTCCAAGTAACACTCTGGACGAGTCCACTTATATGAAAAGGGGAGGACCCCATAACAATAACAATGCTAATATGCATCCAGCTTTAAAATATTTACACAAGAAAAAGAGACAGACTCTTGTCTTCCCTTTTCTTGATGTTTTGGTCAGCAGATCTTCGTCGGGTTTTGTTATGTCTGATTATCGTAAACCGACATTTATATACACGTTGGAATTCTTTTTGTCCCGTAAAACGTAAAATTCATTTACTTAAAACCCTTACCCATAGAGCTCTAATGATCTGTCGTAAGATTAACTTTGGATGATGAACTTAAGTTTATTACCACTATTCTCCATAATAATAGCTATCCGTTGGGTATTGTTCAGTCAAAAATTAAGAATGAAATTGCTGAATTCAATAAAGTCAAATCTACTATAGTACAAAAATGGCCTGTATATCTGCGCCATCCTTGGCTGGGTAATATCAGTGATAGATATGCTAAACAGGTTTCTGTAGCAGTTTGACGTCGTTACTTTGCCGCTAACACTCGTGTAGTCTTCTCTGTCAAGCCTATCCTTCCGTCCATACGTAAGGACGTTCTCCTTCCTCATCATAATAGTTCTTTAATTTATTCTTTTAAATGTAGTTTTGATTCGTGCTACATAGGGAGAACAACACAAAGGTTCGAAGTCAGAATAAAGCAACACGTTGCAACGAAAATCCACAAATCTTAAGTACACACCTTCAGACATTCTGACCAATACATATGTGTCTTCCATCGCAGAACACCTAATAAATAGCCATAATTGTGCTACTATTTTCAATGTGGACTCATTTACCATTCTAAGCAAGTCCCAATTCAATTACCACTTTAAAGTGTTGAAGACCATTTATGTTTTATCGTTGAAGCCCTCTCTGTGTAAAGAGAAGGACTTCGTAC
>CAHIKZ030000223.1:2307500-2322500 GCA_903632075.3 Acanthosepion pharaonis
ACTGATCATTTTTTAGTAACCAATCAGATTTCTTAGTGTTCGAATTTTGTATTGTACTCGCCTTCATTTTTATTCTTCAGAGCGAACAATTTTTTTTTAGAATTTTGTTCATGTTAGACATGAACATATAAATATGTATAAAAATATCAATAGGTTGAGATATATATATATATATATATATATATATATATATGTGTGTGTGTGTGTGTGTTTCCGAATATAAGACAGGGTATTTGTAATGGTAATGGCTACAATACCTAGTCTGTTTATGTCTAGGTTATTGACCAAGATTTAGTGGATAGACCAGATTTTGCAGCAGGATTTTGGAACCATTCGTTTAATGTTTTCTACAGAGCTCATCCCACTCAACATTTGCGTTGATTAGAAGCGGTCTGCATTAAGTTACATCAACCGTCTCCGTGCAGACAGAAAGAACATTTTATTTGATTTATCCGTTTTTTAGGATGAATGTGAGAAAAAAAAAATTATATTCACTTGGAACCATTTATATTAGCCTTTTTGCTCGTATATTTCACCTTTTATTTTCTTTATCCACCTTTTTATTCATGAGTTTTATTTTATTTATTATTAAATTTGTGTTTTCGTCCTAGTTCCATTTTCTCCTGGTTATATTTTCTAGCAGTGCCAATTTGCCGTGTTTTCTTGGTCAATTAATATTTACCAATGTAATCTCTGTTGATATGTTGGCTGAAAGTAATCTCGCAAGAAAGAAGATTTCGTATATATTCTGTGGCGACAAATTTCTGTTTGAACAAATATATATACGGTGTACAACAGCAAAATTGTCCAAATCGTGTAAATTGTCCAATTGCAAAATTAAGTTTGTATCGTCGTTTCTTAGAAATGATTAAAGAAATCTTACTGGAATTCCCCGAGGCTTTTATAACCTAGGGAGGCACGGTGGAGTAATGGATAGCGGCTTGGATTGAGGAATCGGAGAGCCGAGTTCGAATTCCAGTCGAATCCATTACATTCACTTACTTTCTGCTGGGAAAGGTGTGAATCCTCTTTCTTCTCCCTCCAGCAGGACAGACAGTGTTCTATAGCCTTGGATGGCAACTGGTCTAGGAGAAGGAAAACTCTGAATTCAAACCTGCTCTTAGAGGAGGGTGAATGTAGTCTCCCTGAGCCTTGGTTGGCAATCCATTTAGTGTTGGTGTCACGATAAAAACACCCTTGAAGCATCAAGAATTCAGCTATTTGACAAGATTATGAACTACACCAATCAAAGTATTGGTGAGTTCAATCTCGGCTGTGGCCGCAAGATGATGATGATAACACTACTGGACTCTACTTTGAACAATAAGAATGTATAAATGTTGAAATGATTATCCCGCTTCCTGTTGTGACCTTCTGACCCAGTTTTCTTCAATACTCTTTCCTCATTTCTGAACTTATTCACCGTTCTCTTCATGTTTCTTGAATGGACTATGAGCCAAAGTATGAATGCTGGAACAGTTACTGAAGGCCTTAATGATCTTTTTTTCTCTCACCATTGATCAGTTGTAAAGACGTACTGGGACGGACACAAAACGATTTTAACCTGTTCTTTTTCTAACTGAATAACTCAACTGGTTTTTCAGTGATTCTCACCACAAATGGTGTCAGGATAGCTTAACTTAATTAGTTTGGTGCGTTTTCTTTTAGATATTAAATATTTTGTGGAATTATTTCATGCTGTCGAATTATCCCATATATATATATATATATATATATATATATATATATATATATATATATATATATATGAAGAATGTTTCATTAAGACGGATTATATATATATATATATATATATATATATATATATAGGGTGTTTCATTAAAACGGATCAAAATCAGCAGCAAATAAATCAGTGTTTTTAGTGAAAAATTACTTATTTCTCAATTGGATCATGTTATTTAAGTCAAGGCAATTATCTCTGATTAATAATATCACCCAAATGCCCGCCAAGTCTGAAAGAAAAAGAAGAAAATCATTAGACGCTTAAACTTAATTCACTTTTAAAATCGATCCAATTTATTGGAACACCCTTTATATAGGAGCTCCTCGACTTATGACAGAGTTCTGTTTTACGAAGTGTCGTAACACGATTTTCCGTGTAAGTCGGAACGGATCTGCGTTTTCCGTGAATAAGCACTTACGTCACTCGCCTATGTGAACGCAATAGTTAAGTAATAATCTAGGACATCGCATATTCCCTATGACATATGTTGACATTAATTAGTGCTAAAAACACAAGAACAAACATATCATACATATAATGAAATGAAATGAAAATAATACATGAAATGAAATTGATTTAATCTCCTTGTATATTTATTGTCAATGATTTCTATTGCTCTCTGTAGATAAGATGACGAAATGCAAGATCTCTCTCTCTCTCTCTCTCTCTCTCTCTCTCTCTCTCTCTCTCTCTCTCTCTCTCCATCTTGCAATAGAGGGACGCAGAAGCAAAACTGGGATAAAAAAAAAAAAAGAAACGTTTGTTTTATTCTTTCTTTTTATCGGAAATTCACCAAGAAAATGTCCTGATGTCATCCAGGGAAACACAATATGTCCACGCATATATGCACATTATTCAAGCAGTAGCTCCAGTTCTCTCTAAACTCTACAATAAATACCTTGCTGCGTCTGGCTTTCCAGCTTCTTAGAAATCCTCTTCTGTAGTTCCAGTCTTTAAGAACACTATTGGCCTATTAAACTTCTACCTCTTTTTAGCAATGTGCTGGATACTACAGGATTTTCCAAAAGGTCACATCATCGCTGATAAACTTGCAAATTTTATATTTATTTACCAAATGGAATCATGTTTCTGTATGTGTCAATATATAATTAAGAAATTATATTGGTCGAATTATGAAAGATGATGTATTGCAAATTTGCCTTGGTTGCTATTTCATAAGTGAAACCTGAACCCTCCTATCCTACCATGAGGTGGCTGTTGATGTCTCTAGATTCAACGCAGGACTCATTTCACACTAAATGAAATGTTGACGAGCACCCCAATACATAGCAATTTCTGACAATGACGACAATTATTATTATTATTATTATTACAGAACTCTAATTGTAGATTATGTACAGCTTAGAAAGTAACTGAGGAAAAGAGTTACAAACCACTTCCAGCGCCATCTTTTTTTCAGTGACCAGGAATAGACAAATGATGTTCACCCAGCGACGAAATAGAATTGATCAAGCTATATACTAGAGGCAGCAATTTGCGGAGGATAAAAGAAGCAGAGTGCAATATATATATATATATATATATATATATATATATATATATATATATATATATATATATATATATATCAAGTATATGATTGGTGTATAAGGAATGAATTCCAATAACTAACAATTACTATTCTTAAAAGAGTTCTCAATACAAAGTAGAGAAAGGTATAATTATTTATTTAAAAAACATTTATAACATAAATATGTTATAAAATCACTACAAAAATAGCCATTTGTTTCAACACCCGTGGTGTTGAAACAAAATGTCTATTTAAATTATATATATATATATATATATATATATATATATATATGTGTGTGTGTGTGTGTGTGTGTGTGTGTGTGTGTGTGTGTGTGTGTGTGTGTGTGTGTGTGTTTCTCTTTGCCTCGTTAGCCAAACTTTCCCTGACGATCCGTTTAGGAGAAACCTAGGTGTATCTAGGTCTGCTCTACGGTTGTATTGAGGTCTTTTGTTAGTTAGTTGTTACTCGTATCGGGGATTTTTCTTTGGGCTTCAGACCTGCATCTGTGCGATTTTTTTGTCGGCAGAAGTCCATGTTTGTAGCTCTTTCTTTTTAAAACCTTTTTTTCCCTCGAGATTGATTTGATTAGCAAATCAAAAATTCGAGGGTTTTCAAAAACGAGTCTAGTTATATATATATATATATATATATATATATATATATATATATATATAAACAATATATATATATAGTTTATAAACAATATTTATATATATTTATATATATATATATATATATATATATATATATATATATATAGAGAGAGAGAGAGAGAGAGAGAGAAAGAAAGAAGAGAGAAAAAAAAAAAAGAAAGGAATAACAAAGAAAATAACAAAGAAAATCTGAATATAGTGGGAATCAACACGGCATTCTGCATTTAGAAACGTTATCTGATGTATATATCTATTTGATTTATCTCGTTCTATTCATATCGCAGTTATAATGTATGTATGTATGTATGTATGTATATATATCTATCTATCTATATATATCGACCAGGTAATATACATCCATACGTTATGATAAATTATGTATTGAATGTCTTGCAGTATATATACACATATATATATATATATATATATATATATATATATATAGATATATATATATATATATATATATATATATATATATATAGAGAGAGAGAGAGAGAGAGACAGAGATAGAGACAGAAAGACAGACAGACAGAGAGGGAGAAAGGAGTGGAGAGTTTGTGGGAAGGAGAGTTACATATTGCGTGTTCGTTTGATTATACTGTACTATATTCAAAATATGTCGACATATTTTAACCGAAATCTTTTTTGTAACTTCGCCCATCAGTATGTCTTGCTAGGATTCTTTTTTTTTTCCTTCTTTATCTCTATATGTTGGTTTGAAAATATGTATAAGAATAAGAATAAAGAATAAGAATAAAGAATAAGAATAAAGAAGAAGAATAAAGAAGAAGAATAAAGAAGAAGAAAAAAATGAAGAGAATACAGAAGTCTGATGAAGAGAAATAAAAGAAAGAAAGAAAGGAGCTAAGAAAGAAAGAAAGAAAGAAAGAGACAAACGCAAGAGAGAAAAAATAACGAAAAAAGAAAAAAATAAATAACGAAGAAAAGAATTGCAGAAAAAAAATGCAGAAAGAGAGGAACAAAGAATGAAAGAAAGAAACAAACCAATACAATTATTTAAAAGGGCGAAAAAGAAGGATGATTTTGGTGCAAATATAAGGACCCGTGAACAAAAAGAAAGAAGCAAGAAGGAAAATGAAAGAAAGGAAGAACAAAGTAGTAATGATGGAGATCTTGCTAAATATTCCGCGAGAAATGTCGGTCAGTATAGTTACATATTGGGTTACTTAAAAGATGAAGATTAAGGCAATCCCCAACCCAAGAAAAGTCGACAAATTGAACCGCCCAAATGTCGGGGAACTGAATACAGCAATGCATCCGGCAAAAGCCGACGAATTGAGTACGTCAATTGAACTCCGCAAAAGTCAGTGAATTGAGTACATCGAATGAACACAGCAAACATCAAGGATGTTGATTAAATCCTGCAAAAACCGACGAATTCATTGCCGTTATTGTGTCCCGAAAAAGTAAACGACTTGTATACAGCTAGTGATAAACATCGACCTTTTTCAATATCTGCCTATATTTCTGTGATTAGGTATTATGTATACTACCTACATCATCGGACTATTGTCCTCATCTTTGCTGCCATATTTATTACAACGTTTCGGCCTTTCAGTATCTGTCTATATTTCTGGGATGAGGTATTATGTACACTATTTACATTATTCTCGCTATTGTCCTCGTCTTTGTCGCCATATTTATTACAATGTTGAGCCCGTTGTATGCTCGGGCCTTCTTCAATATCTGCCTATATTTCTGAGATGAGGTATTACGTACACTATTTACATTATTCGGATTATTGTCCTCATCTTTGTAGCCATATTTATCACAACGTTTCGGCCGTTGTACGCTCCGAACTTCTTCAGTATCTGCCTATATTTCTGAGATGAGGCATTATGTACATTATTTACATTATTCGGACTATTGTCCTCATCTTTGTCGCCATATTTATTACAACGTTTTGGCCGTTGTATTCTCCGACCTTCTTCAGTGTCTACCTATATTTCTGAGATGCGTTATCATGTACACTATTTACATTATTCGGACTATTGTCCTCATCTTTGTCGCCATATTTATCACAACGTTTCGGCCGTTGTACACTCTGGTCTTCTTCAGTATCTGTCTATATTTCTGGGATGAGGTATTATGTACACTGTTTTCACGTCGTACGCTCCGTCCTTCTTCAGGTGATTGGAATGTCGACCTAAACCCTTTGTTTCACTCACTGGGCTAGACTGTTCTAGTTCCATGTACCATGTCTAATGAATGTCAGTTATCAGTTATCTCCTCTTAATTCTCCTTCCCAAGTTCTCTACTGCCTTAACCAGTTATTGAACTCACACTCTTTGGATCCTGTCACTGGATCTAACCAACGCCTTTATCCGCTCAACCATGTCTCCTTGAGGACACATGGCACAGTTGAACTAGAACAGTCTACCCCAGCATTCCAACCACCTGAAGAAGGCCGGAGCGTACGACTGCCGAAACGTTGTAATAAATTTGGCGACAGAGATGAGGATAATAGTCCGAATAATGTAAATAGTGCACCGACGAATAGAGTACATCAATTGAATGCCGCAAACTTGAATAATTGAGTACATCGATCGAACACCTCAAACGTGAACGAATTGAGTAGGTTGATTGAATCACGCAAAAATCTACGAATTCTTTACAGTTATTGTACCCAGCCAACGTAGACAACTTGAGTACAGCTAGTGACCTTGCAAACGTTGATGAATTGAATACATCTTTTGAACTCTATGAACATAAGCGAATTGAGTACATCGAATGCACGACGAAAAGTTCGAATAATTAAGTACATCGAATGAAATGCGCAAAATTTACAGAATAGAGTATATCAAGTGACCTTCACAGACGTCGAAAAATCAAGTACATCGACTGAACTCCGCAGACGTCGACGAAATGAGTCCTTCGATTGAACTCCAACCACGTCGTTGAACTGAGTACATCAACTGAACTATGCAAGTTTCGATGAATTGAGTACATCGATTGAACTAGTAGCTGGATTCAGAAGATCGATAGAACTCTACAAACGTCGATTAATTGAACACATCGATTGAAATAAGCAAGCGTTCACTATTTGAGTACATCGATGGAACTACGAAAACGACGACGAAAAGGTTGCATTCATGGAAAACCGAAAACGTCGAATAATTGAGTACATCGATGGAAATCCGCAAACTTCGACGAATAGAGTAGATTGATTGAATCATGCAAAAGGCGATGAATTATTTACAGTTATTGACCCTAGCCAATGTAGACGACTTGAGTACAGCTAGTGATCCCCGCAAACGGTGACGAATTGAGTTCATCGATTGGATTTCGCAACTCTTGTCTAATTGAGTACATCGATTGAACGCCGCAAAAACCGACGAATACAGTACATCGATTAAACTCCGTATACGTCGAATAATGGAGTACATCGATGGGACGCCGCAAACGTCGACTATTTGAGTACATCCGCAGACCTCAAGTTCTAGTGTTCATCGACTGAAGTTAGCGAACGTCAAAGAGAGGAATTCATCAATTGAACTCGGCAAACCTCGACTACCTTTGTACATGGATTTAAATCTACAAACGATTTGAGTACAGCTAGTGATTCCCGCAAACGTTGAAAAATTGTGTATAGATCGACTGAACTCTGAAAATATCGGTGAGTTGAATTAATCGATTAAAGATAGCGAAATTCAAGTAATTTAGTACATAGAATGAACTCTGCAAAATTTGACGAATAGATTACATCAATTGATCTCCAAAAACCCGTCTGAGTACAATGATTAAACCACGTAATCATCGATGAAATGAGTACATCGATTGAAATCCGTAAATGTCGAAGAATTGAGTACATCGATTAAACCCGGTAAAAGTCGACGAACTGATTACAAATCCAGAAGCCATCAAAAGTCGGCGAGTTGAGTACAGCTAGTGAACCCGACAAACATCAAGTAATTGAGTACATTGATTGAACACCGCAAACGTCAACGAGTACATTGATTCAACGATACAATCGTCAACTAAATGAGTACATGGAATGAACTCCTTCGAGGAATTGAGTACATATATGGAATTCCGCAAAGGTTGACTGAGTACAGCGATTGAAAGCCGCACAATTCGTGGAATTGATCACATCGACTGAACTCCGCAAACGTCGAAGAAGAGTGAACATCGATTGAAGACCACAAATGTTGACGAAGTGAGTACATTGACTCAACAACGCAAACGTTGACGAAAAGAGTACATAGGTTGAAGTCCTCAAAAGTTGACGTATTGAGTACATCGACTGAACTCCGCAAACCTCGGGGAATTGAGTACATCGATTGAATCCCGTAAAAGTCGCTAAATTGATTACAAATTCTGAACGCTGCAAATGTCGACGACTTAAGTAGAGTTAGTGAACCACGCAAACGTCAACGAATTGAGTACATCTATTGAACTTTGTAAACGTTGAGGAACAGAGTACATTGATTGAACCCGCAAACTTGACGAATTGAGTTCATCGATTGAACTCTGCAAACGTCGACGAATAGAGTACATCGATAGAATCCCGTAAAAATCGACGAATTGATTAGTTACTAAACTCTGCAAACATCGCTAATATATGTATATTGATTGAATCCTGCTAAAGTCGACGAATTGTTTAGTTAATGAACCTCGAAAAAGCGAATGACTCATATAAAGCTAGTAAACCCCGCAGACGTCGATGAATTAAATACATCAATTAACTCCGCAAAATTTAATGGATTGACTATATCGACTAAAACTACGCAAACGTCGAAGAATTGAGTTCTGTCATTGAACGAGAATCTGCAGAAATACCGATTATTTTTTTCCATTTCTTCGCTTTACCATCGACAAAAAGTTTCCATCAATTTAAAAATATACGTTGATGTAAATAATTAAACCACATCTGTAGATGTTTTAATTTTTTTTAAATTATTTGAATTTTGATTAGATCTAACCTCACAACCATTCAATGTACAAAGATTGGTTTGATATTATGGGCATATGACCACCTCACTTTGAAACACCTGTTCGTCTAGGATTACTGAGTTTAAGCAATACCAGTGCCTACATGGGTGACCGCTTATGAAATTAACGTTGACATCTCAATTTAACAGATGTATTTACTAAAATTACAAAGAAATATCTTGAAATGCTAAAGAGCAAATTTTGTTCAATAAACTTAGCTTCAACTATGGCCGCCTGACAACTTCGGAATTAGCTGCAACTCTTCTAGACGGTCTTTGCTGCCATAATCCTTGCCTTTATTTCATCTTTAATATTACACGTAGTTTTTCCCTCGCTCAAATGCGCCCCTTAATCAAGGGGGTTGCACTCTGGGGATTTAGGTGGTCAGAGTTAAGATGTGAGGTGGTCGCAGAAATTGTCTGAGAGCCATGGCTGGATTCTTCTACTTATGTGGCATGGTACAGAGTCCCGTTTTGAGACATAAGGTCTTCCAGCAGCTACCCTCTTGACCCAGTACAGCACTACCTCCTCAAGGCATTTGATGTAGGCTTCTGTGTTGTGCCTCAGTCCCTGTGAGAAGATGAATGAAGGCATGATATCGCCACCACTAGTGATAACTCCAAACAGCCTGATGATGACGGAATATATCATACAATTCTTTCCGTATCCTTTGCCCTAAGATTGACATCCAAACACTCTGAAATGTTCGTATTGGAGCTTCTGGCGCAAATACCAAGCATACAGCATGACGTTTCCAAGTTTCTGGCAGAGTAAACTGCGTTATGTTGGTCTTTTTCTCACAAACAGTGCCAAACTGACACCACTATACTGTGCTGTCGACAAAATCAAAAACAAGCAATGCTTATGCGCATATATATATATATATATATATATATATATATATATATATATATATATATAATTATTTATTTAAAATATGATTCAAAACGCTTCTTAAAAGTCTCATGTTTCAAAACAAGAAAAAGAAACTTCAATATAATTATTTAAATTAAATTGAGTTAAAATAAGAAGATGGAACAGCTTTTTGGCTCAATTTAATTTAAAAACATGAGATTTATGTAGCGTTTTGGAATCATATTTTTAAATAAATAATTATATTCATATTCTACTTTGTATCGAGCACTATATTTTAAAAATAATGACTAAAATACTAAGGGACTTTGGATTATTTACCTAACTAGTTCCTTCCTATTTTCTATATATTTTCACATATATATATATATATATTTGCCACGTTTGCGCCTAGCATGAAACACTCTGTCGCCTCTGAGTGTTAACTTCAATATTCACGTTTATATTTACATACGCTCTATCTCTTTTATTGAGTACATTGTCCCATATATATAGCACACCTTAAAACTGTATTTCTTTTTATATATATATATATATATATATATATATATATATATATATATATATATATATATATATATGTGGTCGTATTGGAGCTAAAAGTACAACATTGATATAGCTGCACTGAAAAGTAACCATCAGTTGACTACATGAAACGAGAAAACAAAATAAGACATCTAAATGTGTTCCTGCTTTACATGGATACAATACATTCTCCTGTACAGCTTGTGGTCGTTTGTGTAATTACGAGCCGGTCTCAAAAGTCATGCCCGTCATAGGCAGGCAGATAATTAGTTTGTGGTCGTCGGAATCTTATACGTCGAACTTGACGGGAGAATCTATCACACACACACACACACACACACACATATATATATACATATATATGTATATATATATATATATATATATAGTTTTAAAAAAACAAAACCATTGATTTTAATTTTAAAAGTCTCTAAGGGCCCTTTCAGCCAACATCTCATCAGGAGACAATCGTTGGATTAGCGAAAAATATTAACGATATTGAAGAGTAAAAAAAAAAAAAAAAAAAAAAAAAGGGGGAAACACACTAAAATAACAAACAAGTATATATACTTGTAACGAGGAAGGATCGTGTAAATAAATTAGCGAGGAAAGTTAAAATAAAATATCCCCAACAGATTTAGAGACCTTATAAATTCTTTCTGCCAGCAGAGAGAAGGTTTTCTTAATCCTATACAGACCGATTCCAAAATCTTCAAATGATTTGGAATCGGCTGTATGAATAATTTTAAACCACTCTTTTTTATACAACTTGGCACAAGCTATATTCTCAACTAAATGTTGAGCAATAGCCGATTCCATATTCATGGGGGGAAGATAGCATATTCTATCTATCTTAGCAAGTCGTATTTTGGAAGGTACGTGCTGATTAATTCTAGTTTCCAAATGCAAGGTTGTACGCCCCACATAACCAGCAGCACACTGGCAATTAAATTCATATACTAAATTACTCAATTTGATGTAGGGCAATACATCCTTGCGAAAAGACGGAAACGCAGACCTCGTTTGAAAAATGCTACGTAAAGCAACTGATAGGAAACAACCAGAAACCGACTTGCTAACCTGCTTAATTAAGCCCTGACCCCTATCCCCAATCCAGGGAATCTTCAAATAAACCGGACATTTAGAAGGCCCCTGGATTTTAGGGGAATGAAATTCCTTAGTCTTCTTACTAATAATATAGTCAATAAGGGCCTCCGGATAGCCGTTACTAAGGAAAAGCTCCCTAATGTTCCCAAATTCACGGTCCAATCTAATAGGAGAATACACTTTAAGCGCTCTATACACCAAGGTTTTAACAAGATTAATTTTCCTTGATGCAGGAGCAAATGAACGCCAATTCAAATAATTCTTCCCCCCATGAATATGGAATCGGCTATTGCTCAACATTTAGTTGAGAATATAGCTTGTGCCAAGTTGTATAAAAAAGAGTGGTTTAAAATTATTCATACAGCCGATTCCAATAATCATTTGAAGAGTTTGAAATCGGTCTGTATATGATTAAGAAAACCTTCTCTCTGCCGGCAGAAAGAATTTATAAGGTCTCTGAATCTGTTGGGGATATTTTTATTTTAACTGTCCTCGCTAATTTATTTACGATCCCTCCCTCGTTACAAGTATATATACTTGTTTGTTATTTTAGTGTGTTTCCCCCTTTTTTTTTTTTTTTTTTTTTGCTCTTCAATATCGTTAATATTTTTCGCTAATCCAACGATTGTCTCCTGATGAGATGTTGGCTGAAAGGGCCCTAGAGACTTTTAAAATTAAAATCAATGGTTTCCTTGTTTTTAAAACTATTTATAAATTTTGTATCTCCAAACATTTGTTTATATATATATATATATATATATATATATATATATATAAATAAATATATATATGTGTGTGTGTGTATTTATGATGGACTTTCCCAGTGATTTCGAAGTATGTCGGTCTGACATATAAGCCCATATAAGACCAGCCATATAAGTCCATATAAGACCGGCATATTAGTATATAAGACCGTCCATATAAGTTCATATAAGACCGGCGTATATGTCCACATATTGAGCAACAGCGAGCATCTCGAGACCTAGCGACAGGAATATTTGCTGACGCTTTTCGCCGTTGTTTTTCGAGTGTTAGAAGTTCAGTACAACTGATTTCGAAATTTCTGATACTACTCTGGTACAAATATCTCCAGTCATTTCTATTCAGGGCAACATGTATGTAAACCACATCTGTAATATCGGATGTATGGAAGTTTACATGGTTAATAGACATAACGCAAGCATTATTTGGTTTACACACTTAAAGCAAAATCATTCCATTTGTTTTCTTGAGGCCAATGGATCGACCATAGATACTAATGCATAATTCGATAACTATATGACAAAATATCGATGATGAAATTTCGTGGGGATTGCTTATATTCAATGTTAGAATTTTATCGATTTTCCCTAAATTCAACAAAAAACAAAAACACAAAAACAAAAAAAAAAAAATAACTGGAGTAACAATAAAATACTGTTTTAGTTAGAATTTAAAATCATATTTTTGTACTCGCAGTCTTTCTTTATGATTTAATTTATCCCACCACATGAATGGCCGTTTCCCTAATTAATTTTCATTTATTAAATGTTCCACTTAATTTTCATTTATAATGATGTTTCATTATCGTTAATTAGTCCCGTATTTTAAATTGGAAATATTGTGAATTAGACATTTATGCATTTAATTCTTCCGTGAATTCTATACATTATACATTGGTGAGATGAAAAGTTCTTATGCTGACTATGATGGAGGGCTGCGAGAACCGAAAATATCCTGGACGCCTTCATTTCAGCTCTTATTAATATCAACAGGTACACTGGCATCTTACTGTTCAAAGAAAACTTAAATTGTAACTTTTAGTGAATTCTCTTGAAATTGGACAAAATTTTGCATCTTGGTGCTATCGAATAGCTACTGGGAAATGGTTTATCGCCCAAGAACATTCATGTTGACATAGTTGTGTCATTAGGGAATGGTGCTTCAGATTTTTCAGCAGTGCACGAGAGAGCAGCTGAATTCATGAGGAGACGGTAGCGTCTTCATAATGATCGAAGATCTGGTCGTCCTGCAAATGCCACAACCCAGAAAAGCATTGATCATGTTCACCACATGATGATGGGTGAGAGGATATTGACAGCAAATCACATTGGCAATACTATTAGCGTATCCAGTGAGAGAGTAGAGAATATTCTAATACAATCAATTTGGCATGATGAAGGTTTCTGATCGGTGGTTGCCACGTCTTCTGACATCTGATCAAAGGCGTACCAGACCGATCATATTTTTTCAAGCAGATCAAGCTGGTTTTCTTGAACCCTGGATAAGCGCTGTGTTTCACTTTGAGCCAGAGGCAGTCCTTGAAGTTGAAACAGCCCTCTCATCACCTGCTCGTTTCTTCTGCAGGGAATACGATGACCTCAGCTTTTTAGGATGCATTGTATGCATTGGCGATCTTCAAAGGGCCACACCATCAATAGAAAGAACTATGCCAACTGGCTGAGACAGTGACGAAAAGCTCTCAAAATCAAACGTCCTGGAAAACTGATGAATGTGGGGACAATGCTACAGCATAAAAATCCTTGTTTACAATGGTTGATGCGCGTTATTTTGAATTGATTGATCACTCTCCCTATTTTCCTGATTTGGTGTCGTCTGATTATCATCTGTTCCCCAGTGAGGGTGACCACTATCACTGTGAGTATAACGAAATTTTTGCTGCTACTGCCGAACGTTTTGACTAACAGGACGAAAGCTTCTTCACCAATGCGATCCAAGCACGGCAACTTCTTGTGTGAACTTCATGGGGATGTCTATGCTGAAAAATAAATCGCATTTAGTCACATTCCATCAGAGTATGTTGGTTAGACTATGAACTTTTCAGTCGAACCTTGTTTTTATTTTCGCCACAATCTATTTTCCTATTTGAATTCGCAAAGATGGATCTGCTGGTTGGACATTGGGTAGTTTCAAGTATTTTTAAAGCACGAGGTTTAGTCAATTTGTATGTTAGAATGAAATTCTCTTAGAACCGGAAGATGGCGCTATTGTCGTCTGCTAAACAAAACAAAACGCTGCTTGAAACTTTAGATGAAATGCTAAAATCGTTATACCATGGAATTGAGAAAAATATCTCTACTTTAAATAAGACATTAACAAAATGTACGTATCAAAGTATTTTAGAAATTTGTCAAATGGAAAACGGAGACAGATATGTTTATGCGTTTCGCCATTTTAGGCTTCATCTGATCCAAAAATGAAAAAAATAAATGTGTGTATGCTTAAATAATGAATCACATTACCTTTTACTTAATCTGATTAGAGAGCCTAAACATATGCAGGAGTTACTGGACAGTTCGGATTCCACTCCAGGTTTCTGTCTAGATTTACTTTCATCCATAACTTCATTATGACGGCAAACATGGGAGGTTTAAAATCAGTGTTTTACTTTCTGGGCTATCGAGCTCAGAAGGAGCTGGTTATGAGGCGCCAGTTGTACGCTTTCATCCATTCTCCGGCTTGTCAAAACTTATTTGTGATGCATGCCAGGGAAGCATTTTATAAACAGTATGAGTTTGTCCAAACTATCACCTCTAGTTATGGCAATAATTGGGAAATATATATAATGTAAGTCTATAAACATTATATACATTACAAGTTTTAAAAGC
>CAHIKZ030000223.1:2325000-2370000 GCA_903632075.3 Acanthosepion pharaonis
CTTAGGATAAATATTATTAATCCTATTATGAATATTATTTTTTTATCTCTCGAATTCCTTTCATCACCTTAATATATCTACATATTAAAAGAAGCATACTTGTACTATTTTTTTTAAACTATGGATATCGTAATTCGACATGTATAATACGCTTTCATCCATAATATACACCCCTAAAATTGCGCAGAAGGTGAGTAAATACTTCTCCTCATACGCAGCCCTTGTTTGGTAATCAAGTCCTATAAATTGTTATTCTCCAATTTTATTACGGCCATATTTTTGTACCCTTATTCTAGTTGTAATTGAAGGTATTTATCAAAATTTCCGATCATCGCGATTCTAAAAGGAAACGGAAATAACTATATTGTGCCTACTGCGCAAACTCATTAACCTGTTTTTTGTTCGATAAAATATGCAATCTACCTGATCTCTATGTCGTTTTCCACAAAAATTGGAATTAAACATAAAGTAATTTTATTCAAATTTAGTTTTATAATTCTTTTTTATTTTACATTTGTAAAGTATTGTTAAGTGCATCTGATAGTATTTGACATCCTTATGAGATCGCAATCGCCGAATGTTAGTATCAAAGTGTCATATTTTTGTATATATATATATATATATATATATATATATATATATATATATATATATATATATATATATATATATTTATATTTGAGATAACGACTTATTTTTTTTCTTTTCTCAAGAACAGTATTGGGCAAATTGTATCATAAATTGGAATAAGTTTACTTTGTCGGAATAAATTTGTTATGTTGGTAAATACGCACGACAGAAGGGTGATTGGAATTTTTTTTCTTATGTAGCCAAATTCATTTAGTCTCTTTTTTCTTTTTCTTTGCATCACTTTTGTAAATATGCATTCCACACTGCGGACGAAGGTCTACCACGAATGGAGAAATGTTGTAAGTGTCAGAGCAAAAATTTACTGTAGATTTCCTTAAGACTTTCTCTAGATATTTACGTCGTAGTTAATTATTTTCTTCTTTGATCAGAGTAGTATTTTTTTGGCAAAATAGTGGTCAGTTTCGTTACGCAATTTTTTTCAACACTTCAGTTGATAAGACACAAGAATTGTTGAAACAAAATAGCTATTTTTGTAGTTGTTTTAAAACATATTTATGTCATAATTTTCGAAAAAAATATCTATCTATCTATCTATCTATCTATCTATCTATATATATATATATATATATATATATATACACACACCTTTTCAAGTTTAGCTAAAGATGAAAGAAAGTTCTTTGTTTATAATTTTGTCGTTTAATTTTTACATTTCTGGTATTTTTTTCCGCTTTTCGTTGAAAATTTTAATATAATTTTTTGTACTTCTTCTGAGCGCTTTCGGCTCTCAGACACTATTACCGAATGGTTTTAATTTTGTGTTGATATGTTTTTTTTGTTTTTTTTTTTGTCTAGTGTATGCATTCTGCCTTCTATACGAGCATTCCAATGTCGCATCTTCCCGTGAAAAAAAAAAATAACAAAAAACAAAAACAAAAATGACATGACTCCCAACGGCACGTAAAGACGCGACACTTGAAAATTACCAAACAAAACACAATTGATCCACGCAGACAGAACCTTATCAGCAAAACATAAAAAAAAATGTTATTGATAATGACATATGAAAGCCAATGCCTCAGTAGAAAATTTTTAAAATTTTCCCGAAAAATAGAAAGATAACCTGTCGAAAAATTAAATAAAATATCTTAAACATAAATCTTTTTTTGTCTAAACCTGCATTAATTAAAAACGTTGCTTTGTACACCAAATAGTATATATATATATATATATATATATATATATATATATATATATATATATATGTCAGAAGAAATATAGTTTTAATGTGTACTGTATTTATGGGATGAAGTGCTCAATATCATAGATGGAGCGTATGTTAATATAGATATAAAAGTGAACAATGAAGTCAACACTTAAAAGGCGACAGGATGTTTCACGCCAGACGCATTTTCGATTCTCACCCGTCGAAGTGCAGGTGAAATGCACTGAAACGAAGTTGCATCTTTGTAGTGAGTAAAATGATTTTGTCTATATGATAAAATTATAATGAATAAATAATTATCTCTCTACTATCGGTATCGAGCCCTCTTTTGGATTAATGCTGTGAACGTTGGAATTTATATATTACTTTCGTCCTCATCGCATCGGATATATATATATATATATATATATATATATATATATATATATATATATATATATATATATATACGGACGCACAAATATAAAACCATACACATGTGTGTGTGCTTTTTAATATTGACTACGTTCATTGTACAAGTGTGTTCAATAATGGCCTTTTTTTACAAGAGCCAGTTCAAACAGTATTTGGAGAATTGCTTTCCTATCTGACCAACCCAACACACAACGTGTCTCCATGGCCTTGTGACTGAGTAAGCATTTTCCACACTACATCGCCTTTTCCCACAGACATAATGACTCACGTCTCTCACAGATCTATCACTATTTCCATTATTTTTTTCTGAGCAGCGACATTTATTAGTTTCACTTGTTCAGTCCGTTGCGGCTAAGGTCAGTCATACTACTTCTAAAGAGTCGAATTATTCACATTCCAACCGTAATGTGTTAGTAAGTCTTACGATTCATTCGTAAAATTTTCTCAAATGTACCGTAACCTTCTGAAATAGACTCCCGTGAAGATGCTTATACGACGACTTCAATCGTCAGCTATCCATGTCTAGTTTCAATTTTCATATAAAGCTTTCTACAAACCCTCAACAAACCTAATTGTGGCAAACAACTAGACCAAAACAGATCAGATCTCTTCAGTAATATAACTCATGCGGAAAGACAGAATATGGATAGGATCCGTCATATCTGAACAACCCAAAACAAAAAGTATCTCCATGGTCTGTGAGTAAATCAGCATTTTTCACACTGCATCGCCTCTTCCCAAAAACATAATGTCGCACGTCTCTTACAGATTTATCACTATTTTCCTGAAATATTTTCAGGCCAATGACATTAATTACTTTCTCTAATTATTCATAAATACTTTGTTATTCAATAATATAAATGGTTATTCTGAATATTATGATAATTTAAATGCCTACAATATTTGTTGACCTACAGAGGATCATTAACAATATTGGCTGGATTCATTTTCCTGAAACTGTTACACTTATATATTTTATAAAAGGTGAACTCTATATTACTGAACAATTGCAGATTAAATTTAGTCGATTTATAGATTTATTTTAATTTTTATAAACCATTATGCGACAGGCAAGGCAATAGAGCCACTATGACGCAAGGTGTTACTGAGTGTGAAAGAATATAAGAAAAGGAAAAACATTATTAAGGAACGGGAACAATGAATGAACAAGAATTGATTCGTTTTCTACGAATTATCAAATCTTTGCAGGTATTTAAAGCCAGAAATGTTTAGATTGTAAGAATTCTTTGTAGGGATAATGATGTTTCGAGTGATATAAGTCTTACTAATTAGCCCATAGCGGGGAGGGAAATGAAGTGTATTCATCCCTTTTCCAAGTATATTTGTGCGTAAGTGACACCAACGAACACAACGGAAATTGGAATTCGTCTCTCCGATTAATAATTACGGAACATTAACAATTACACCACTCGTACATCCAGATTTAGTGTACCTGACATTCCCCCATTTACGTATTGTCTAGGCTCGACATTGCGTAACTTCGGTTATCTTAGGTGAATTACGAAGACATTGTATTTAAATTTTGAAATGATTGATATTGCAGATAATTTTTTGAAAATCAAATTTGACTGAAAAGTAAGAAGCCAGAAGAGAATTCTACAAGTGCGAAGTGTGAGAGAAGAAAATGTTAGCATAGAACTTACGGTTACATCTAGCCATTTCAACTGTAAAATTAGAAGACCTTGCCGGCAACCTAACACTGCGTTTATATTCATAAATTCTAGCTACCACAGAGGAATGTTCACCAGAACAATTGGCACGAAAGTATTTACAAAAAAGACAAAAGGAAGCTACATTATAACGGTGGTAAACTGACTAAAGCTGAGATGCTAGGTCAGGACCAATAACATTGCATATTCTTATTTGTATTTTTGTTAAGAATCTGAAAATATATAGCAAGAGCACTACATCATATGTGCTGACAATATTCAAGGCATAGGCGAATGGTAGACGTATAAATAGGTAAAATAGTGGGTAAAAATTCCAGAAAGATACAGAGAAGCAAATTTTCTAGCAAAAAGAAAAAAAACCTGGAATTTGGTTCGATACAATCTTTCTCTTTTTGTTGACACCGGGAAACGTTAGCCCGAGAAGACCCGAGAAGACCCGAGAAGGCACGAGAATGCACAATGAATTATTCTTCTAGATGTTAGCATCCAACATGCTGATAAAAGGCATAAAGGGTTTCTCTCGGACGAATAATAGATTTTTTCACATGTAAAACATATATAAGAATGGACTCCCTCGTCAGTTTCGACGTATGGGGATCTGACAGCTTAAATGATTCAGTTATAAAATTTTGTGCGATAATCTTCAGTGGCATTTAAGACCCGCTAGTGATTTACAAAGGAGTAAGATTAAGGAGTAAGATTAAGGAGTAAGATTAAGGATAGTGAGATGAGATCACTGTTAGATTGGATGACCTTTTAGTTCTAGCTCTCGCTTCTTGAAGACGAAATTGCTGTTTTTCCGTTTGTCTTTTGATAAGGAGGCATTTAAAGATAGCAGGCTTTGTAGCAGAGTGCTCAATATCAAAAGACAGGGATGAGAGCGAATAGAATATATATATATATATATATATATATATATATATATATATATATATATATATATATATATATATATAACTTTGTTTATAAAAACAACAAGTAAAGACTCTTGACCTTTTAATTTCTCTAGGGAATGCCCTCTTAGATATAAAATAGTTGTTTTTAAAAATTTCAAGTGAGCGCACGAGAATTCATCCACTCGCACGCTTATCTTTAAAGAATTAAATAATGTAAAACAAACGCTTATTAATAACAGATTCCCTAATCAATTTTCACTCCTGTGGCAGTGGAGACTTCAGGGGTTATTGGCCCTCGTTCGATGGCGTTCCTTCGGAGGATTGCGTCTCGATTAAGGGACGAGCCTCGCGAAATGGAGTGGCTCTTGCAGCGTGTCTCACTGGCGATGGTTCGAGGTAATGCTTTCTCCATCATTGCGGCTGGCAGAGGATAACAAAAAAAATTGTTTGTAGTTACTTTGTTCAAACATTTTACAATAAATTTTATTGTTGGATTTCCATATTAAACTTTTTTCTGTCTAAGGTAGCTCATAGCAACGACGAGAATAGATGCATAAACAATAACATTAATGATTTTTATAAAGAACAAATGAATGAAAATTATAAACAGTCAAAAATAGAATTAAGAATAATAGAAATATGCAAAACACATAGATTAATTATTACAAAAAATTTGAAACCTCTAACATTATAGTTAAAAATAATAGTTCACCTCTTAGAACAAAATTAAATAGGACAAATATTATTTACGAATTTATATATCCATTAAGTAATTGTATTACTGACCAATCAAAATTCGTAAATAATTATATATAATTCGTAATTATAATTATACTACATGTTTGACACGAAGTCTCACACCACACCTTTCCGAAATAGCTCACTTAGATCTCATTTAAATACTCATGGAAACCTACTGGACACTATTCGTAACCTACTTGTTAACAACACAAATATAATAGTATCATCTACATGCAAAAATGTCTAAAAAATAATGGAAGCCTTATTAATAAAAACAATAAAAAACAACATTCAATAATAGCAACTATGAACATGGACACAATATCTTGACAGTGTCTTGGAAATAAAAACATTTATAAATACATACATGCAACACAATTTTTCTTGTCAACATTTAATATATTTCAACCTTGAAAATGTCTAAATATATAGCCGAAAGCGCTCGGATAAAAAGAACAATTGGGCAGTTTTTATATAATTTTCATCTGAAAAGAAAAAAAATTGTTAAATCACATGAGAAATTTAATAAAAAAAATTAAATCAAAATTCCTTGTCAGTCGTATTCAATGAAATGCGCATGAAAGAAGGATTGCTGCCTAAATACACACACACACACACACACACACATATATATATATATATATATATATATATATATATATATATATATAGAGAGAGAGAGAGAGATGAGAGAGAGAGAGAGAGAGAGAGAGGGGAGAGTGAAAGATATATATAGTTATATGTAAGACTATTCTCTTTGTCGCCTTTAACGATGTAAGATCCAGCAATTATATCTTACCTGAAAATAATTTTAATTTTAATATTAACCGCCTATCTTATTACATTTAGTCATACTACACTTAGGATAATCATTCTTTTTCTGTAAATTGTGAAATTAGATTTCTTTCTGTTTTGGGATCTTGTAATCTCACGTGTTATCTACGAAATAGTGTTTACAATGAAACCATAAACATCCTAGCAACTGCTGTGCACATTTCAAATTATTGCTTCCTCATCTTTCGAATGGGTTTGAAACAAGCATGGCGACGTGTTTAAACAAACGCCGCTAGATGGCGCACCAGGCGTATATGGAGAGGCGACACAACGTTTCCGAAAAATACAAACAAGGCAATAGTGAGCTAGGGTCCATAAGATGGGAAAAGTTGAGCCTTCATCAACACGAATCTTTGAAAGGTTTCACAATCATGTCCACGTTATGTACTTTTTTGTTTGCTTTATGTTGTTTTTTTATTTGTCATTCGTCATATGTTGGTTCTACTTTTTCTCATTCTAGTCCCAACTTGCAATATAGATTCCACAACCTTTAATAATTCTTTTTTTTTTCAGATATTTTTTTATGCTGATTTAAATCATATAGGAGTGCTTTTCGCATGTCACTTAGAAGGGTTGCCGTCAGAGGTCGCTTTCTCTGCCTGGTGGAAGCCATTTACTGACAAAGTAAACTAGTTCATTTATTTATCTGTATGGTAGCAATATTTACAACGCTGTTCGGTGGGAACAATCGTATGGTTTCCCCGGAAAGGGGAAGTAAAAAAAAATAAAAACAGTAAAAGGGAAAGTATTAGGGAGAAAAAGACTGGGGTGGAATTGAGCGAAATAATTTGGCGAGAAGTGAAGTGGTAATAATGTATGGAGGGATAAAACTGACAAAAAAAAATAAAATCATTTTCGAGTTAGAAGGAAGAAATAAATAGTGAAAGTGAAGAATTTAAAGAGGTAGATATTTGTTTAATTCAACCAGCTTAGCACAAGGCTGTCTTCTATGGGCGTCTTATTTAAGCAAAATCTCTGCAGATAAAGGCTGTTTATCGAACACTCTTCGCAAACCTGTGTCGAATTGTAAGAAGTAATCTTTTATAAGGAATACGTGAGCAATGACAGAAATATGGAAGATAAAAATAGCAATAAAAAATATATATATAAAAGGAAACACAATGAAAAAAGAAAGTTATAATTTAAATGCAAGTATCGTCTGATTAGCACTCCTTCCTAGTCTTTTGAACAGGAGTAGAGGTTTATCCCTTGTTTCCTGTTTAGGATTGGGTTTCCGGTTCCCTCTAAATTCTTTTACTTCTATTTTACTTCCGGTTGTCTCTTACACTTTAACATTTTACCTTGAATGGCTCTTGGGTCTTGTACAGGGTGAACATAATTGTAAAAAAGTTGTTAATCGTTATCTTCTCTCTTCTTAATTCCAGCACATCTGCTGTTCCCTCTCCTTAATAATGTCTTTTTTTTCTTTTCTTATATTCTTTCACACTCAGTGCCGCATTGCGTCTTAGTGGATTTGTTGCCTTGATTACGATGACATGACAAAAATAGACGATTACAAATAGGAAAATAGGCATGGAAATAAAAAATAAAACATAATAATTTTTAATAAAACTAAGTTAGTAAAAATAAAATGAATTCCTATGAAAAAATGTGATTAATAAAATAAAAAATTTAAAGAAATAAAAAAGAAGTACGAAAATGTGGCTAAAGAAAATATGAATGACAGAAAAGCCAAGAAGAAAAAATAGCTAACAAATGTACAATATTCGTTTTATTTATTAATTTACTTTCTGTTTGCTTTCTATACGAATATAAAAAAAAAAGAGAGAAGAGGTAATTAAATAAGTTTGATGTGAGAAATAAGAACTCAAGTGCAGCGATGAGAAATGACGTTATTTCACGAGGAATGACGTTATTTCACAAGGAATGACGGTTACGTGATGTGGAGAGGTGTGACGTCCTCCTATTGAGAAAAGTAATATACCGGAGTCAAAGTGACACATTTTGACGTGCGTTACACAAAGAAAGCGTGCAACCCAAGATGCAGATATGGCGTACGTGCACACAACAGCTGCTGGTGGAAGGATGAGAGAAGTTGGGTGGGTGGGAGTTAGAAATAAACGGTACGAGAATGAGACTGAAAATAAAAGCAAAGGGAGGTAACTAGATGCATACGAGAAACGTACAAGGGAGGACACACAAGAGAATAGAGTACAGGAAGAAAAAAAACCGATAACACATTGAGAGAAATCTAAAGGAGAAAGAGCGATGTAGTTGGAAAACTCAGGCAAAATGAACAAGATATAAAAAAAATTTGTTAAAGTGGATGAGAAAAAAGAAGTAAAAAGTACACTCTCTCTCACACACCCATATGCAGACTACATTATTTTATGCATATTAACTATTATATATATATATATATATATATATATATATATATATATATATATATATATATTGTGTATTTAGGCAGCATATTTTCATTTATACGTTTCATTAAATAATATAGACAAGTGTTGTCTATTTATTTTATGTAAAATTTGTTCGTAACATCTGATAAGTTTGATAACATTATCATTAAACGAATGAAAAGAAATTCACAATATTGATCCATATTTTTTTAATATAATCTAAGCTTTCGGCTTACTTAAGCCATTATCAAAGATGTAAATCACAAACATATTAAACAATATACGGACACGACAGTGATGATAGTCTGTTATTGTTTACATAGTTGATCACTAAGCAACGATAAACACGCGCATATAAGACGCTAGAAGCGAAAATCGCACAGCATCTCATGACGTCACACATGACTACACGAGAGTGAATTGTAGAATGAAGTAAGGAAAAATTTTACATAAAATAAATAGACAACACTTGTCTATATTATTTAATGAAACGTGTATAAATATATATATATATATATATATATATATATATATATATATATATATATTGTCATCATACATACACACACACATATATATATATATATGTGTCATACACACACACACACACACACACACACACACACATATATATATATATATATATATATATATATATATAAAGGCTCAAACACTAGTATTCCATGGTTATAATTTATTACAATTGGAACCGAAATCACAATCCAATGCATCAGACCTTCGATTCCAATGTAATAAAATTATAACCATAGAATATTAGTGTTTCGGCCTTTTATATTATATTCTTGCTCTGTCCTGGACATTGAACTCTACTGAGATTTTATCCTCTTGAAATTTATATATATATATATATATATATATATATATATATATATATATATATATAGAGAGAGAGAGAGAGAGAGAGAGAGATGTTTCATTAAAGACGACAGACAAGGTACTAGGATTAAGCGTTTTATTTAATTTTTCTTGTGTTCAGAAAAGTGTTTTCTTTTTTGGGGGACACAGAGTGTGTAGAGTGTCCAAAAATTAAACATTTCTTCGAACACAATCGTAGTACCTTGTCTGTCGTCTTTAATGAAACCTGCATAAATGAATAATTTCTGCCTAAATACTAATATATATATATATATATATATATATATATATATATATATATATATATATATATATATATATATATACCCTGAAGATCCGTTCGTAGGTTGTTCTTGGCTCTTTAGATTTTTTTCATTTATCCCTGCTCAACTTAGCATATTGAGCACTCTAAGTTTTAGCATTATTACTCGCTTCTTTTTTTTTTCTTTGGACTAAAAACTTAAGGCACTGGGCGATTTCTTTCACCCTGTTCGAATGCTCCTAGTTCTTTCTATTTTTCCAATTTTTTTCCTCGGGTAACAATTTTTTCCTGAGTATTACTGGTAGTATAATATATATATATATATATATATATATATATATATATATATATATATATATATATATATGAAAGGGAATAAAATTAAAATTAAGGAATACTTCTCCAGAAATGGTGACAACCACCGACCTTCCGTCATCCATAATAAAACACACACAAAACTACAGAAGTTCTCATACTCTTGTCCATCAAATCGGCGCAATCACCATATCGATTCGTTTATTAAAAGGGCCAGGACCCACCTGGACACTTTTATACAAAACAACCTCCATCAAACCAACAACAAGAACGGAAACCTATAAAATCTCTCCAAACAAACAAAGACATAATCATAAAAACAGTCCGACAATGGAGGTTTGCTCCCCATTATGGAGAGAAGGATTTACGTCGAAGAAGTAGAAAATGAGCTCAAATATATATATATATATATATATATATATATATATATATATATATATATATATATATATATTAGTCATTTAGACCAAAAATACACGTAATTAAGTCTTTAGTCCCGGAAATACCAAAATAGGTACATTCTGCACTAAGCATATTACGTAAACTTTCAAAAAATAATCACAGGCAAAACCACCAACTATTCGATAGAAAACATTAAGAGAAACACGTGCAAGATGCGGGATCTGTTGCAATCTCACAAGATACACCCTCCCGCCTGACCGATAATTTCGAGAATCAGGTACCCTGACACAACACATTTCATGTTACATTGACCAAATCCACAAACATCTACTACCCACAATTCCGAGCTATATAAAAAACATCACCCATAACTTAAGAATTCTAAAAAATATAGATAAATTTTGTGATCTCAAACGTACACTTGTTGCCACTTGTATGATAGCAACGAATACTCGCTTGCCACACTTGTAATGCTCGTTGTAGTAGAGACTTTGTAATCGCAGTTACATCTATAGTACGCCGTTGAACAATACTAGTGTCAGACGCCTTCGAATACCACTCGTACTAATAGTACTCCGTATAGTGAATAGCATAGAAAATAGCAGTCTCAATAATAATAGAAGAAATAGTGATCCGTATTGTATAGAGGATAGACTAGAGGTTGCGAACACGTCGTATAGAGGATAGACTAGAGATACAGAATATTTCAAACGTCACGTGAATTCCTCTATATATGCGTTTCCACTATGGTCACGCGATATAATTAGTTCGATAATGAGATCGCCGGTGTTTGCTCACTGTCGATCTATGTCCAAACATATCTGACGGCAGCTACAATTTATTTCTATATAACAGTTTATTTCTTTCATTTTTTATTTCTCTCCTTCTTTATTTCATTCTTTCTGCTTCTTCGTTATTTATTTTTTCTTTCTTCGTTTTTTTTCTCTTACCTTTATCTCTTTTTTCTTTCTTTCTTTCTTTCTTTCTTCGCTACTTTCTTTCTTTCCTTCTTTCTTCATTTTATCCCTCTTTATTTTCTTCTCTACATCTGACTCCTGTATTGTAATAGAGGAGAGAGTAGAAAGTGGGATCCGTATAGTAATAGAGGATAGAATAGAAATAATGATCCAAATATTAATAGAGGATAGAATAGAAATGGTGATCCGTATAGTATAGAGGATAGACTAGAAATAACGATCCAAATATTAATAGGGGATAGAATAGAAATAGATTCATATAGAAATGTAGAAATAACTATCATTATAGAGGATAGAATAGAAATGGTGGATAGAGGATAGAGTAGAAATAACTATCCAAATATTAATAGAGGATAGAATAGAAATGGTGATCCGTATACTATAGAGGATAGACTAGAAATAACGATCCAAATATTAATAGAGGATAGAATAGAAATGGTGATTCGTATAGTATAGAGGATAGAGTAGAAATAACTATCCAAATATTAATAGAGGATAGAATAGAAATGGTGAGGATAGGATAGAGAGAAATAATATAGAGGATAGACGAGAATATAGCGATCATTACTATATTACTACATATATGTGTTTCCGCTATGGTCACGTGATCTACTTAGTTCAATAATGAGATCGCCTCTGTTTGCTCACTGGCGATCTATGTTCAAACACATGTGTCGATAGTGATTCTTTATTCCTATATAACAATGACCAAACATTTCGCTCCTAGTGATATCCATGTATCACAACATCCAACACGATGAGCGAATTCTAGCCTGCTGGAATTTTTTTACGTGCCAGATGCTTTCAGGAACACTCCACACAAGACATCACCAACATTATACAATTCCAACTCGCACGCAACAACTTCAAGTTTAGCGCGCACCATTTTCTTCAAGTCAGAGGCACGGTGATTGTAACAAAAAATGGCGCCCAACTATACAAACATATTCATGGATGCCCTGGAACGAGATATGTTGATTAGTTACCACCTAGAGTCTCTACATTACCAGTGATACATAGGTAATACCTTCCTTATATGGACACGTGAAGAGAATAGTCCTAGTGACTTCAAAAACAACTCAACAGTTTACACCGCACCAAATTCAAATTCGTATTTTCCGCCATGTTTATTTTGTTTCTGGGTGTACTGGTCCGTCTAAAAAGCAACAGCAACTTCACTACACAGTATACCAAATCCACAGATGGTCATTGCTTCCTGATTTAAATAGATGCCACTCCACCAAACTAGAAGAATCAATTATCTACAGTCAATGTCTACGTATAAAACGTACCTATTCACAGATAGGATTAAGAAATACACATAAGACAATTATTCGATCTCTTTCTTAACAGAAATTACCCACTTAAAACTATCAAAAAATCAATTACTAAGGCTTCCAAACAAAATAGAAATCTTATAATTACGCAACAAAAAGAATAATTCCAAAATTCTCATCTATATTTTTTTTAATTTTAATTACATTTACAACCTTACCCATATCTTCACAAAAGATTTCCGTTATTTAAAACTTGTCCTGACAATCAGAAAAATATTCAGCGAACGCCAGCACGCTAACCTACACCTACTCTTGACCACATCCAGTATACACATTTCACAACCTCAGCGAGGGAATATGACCTGCAATAAGCCCCGATACCAAGTCTGTAGACATATCATCACTAATAGCAGTTTCACAAACCCCAGCACTCACATAATATTCAAACCACCAGCATTAAACTGTGAGATTTCAAATCTAACACAAGTGCCAACAATGTAATCATGCGGGAGAAACGGGTACAGAATTCCGACTTTGATTTAACAACCGTAAGAAAACCATCAGGGACAACAACAATAATTTCCCAGTCGCAAAACGCTTCAACCTACCATATCATAACGTAGACGACATCAGATGCGTGTTTTTTGGCGTCTTCGACCAACAGACGAGAGGTAAGACATACATCGGATGTGACTTTTATTTTCAAAACAAATTCAAACGTTGAGGGATTAAAATGTTTACTCAAGGAGCATAAATTCTACAGTGAGACTGGGAGCCAACAACATTCCTCTAAAGAGTAAGTCATAAATCTCTCTCGCTCTCTGTCTCTGTCTCTCTCTGTCTCTCTCTAGAGAGAGAGAGAGAGATAGATAGATAGATAGATAGATAGATAGATAGATATCTATCTATCTATCTATCTATCTATAATATATATATATATATATATATATATATATATATATATATATATATATGAAGGATATAAGGGATATCGATTTATATTTTATATATCAATAACAGTATTGGTGAAAAATGACAAATTGTAAAACGTTTATTGTGACGCGTGTCAAGTAAACTTTTTACACTTTGGTCATACAATTTCTCCATATATATATATATATATATATATATATATATATATATATATGTATGTATGTATGTATGTGTGTGTGTGTGTGTTGCTTTCCTCTCAAGAATGCTGGTGCAAATGTTAATGAGCGGTTAATTAGATGATAGGTATGTAATAATTTACAAGGGATTTAAGTAATCTTAGTAAATCGATGGGGCTTTGCGAATAATGTAACAATCAGTGACACGAAGACCAAAATCAGTGAGTCAAGTTCTAATTCCAGTCGCGATAGTTACAATCACTTTCACTCAAATACGTTTGAGAAAGATATAAATACGTCCATTTTCTTTCAAACTATGAGAAAGGAAGTTAGGGAGGGGCAACTCGTCTAGAAGAAAGACAATACTGAATTGAAAACTTTTTTTTTCTTCTGCTAATTGTAAGATAGAAACCCGGGTTATCAACTTATCTGGAGATGGTAACTCGAATAAAACCCATCCCTCAGCAGACTGTGTGACTCTTGATTGGAATGTCGACTCAAACATAATTAGTAATGGCTAAATTTCTTGAGTTACTTGAGTTGCGCAATCTGGCAGAGATTTTTTCAGTTAGAAAGAAGGAAGAACTGAAACGAATGTAAAAAAAAGTATTCTATTCTTTCAAGGAATATTAAGTGCAAAATCATTTTGGTTGGAAAGCAGAAAGATCGGAAAAACTGAGAAAGAAGTCGTGTGAAACATGAAATAAACTGAGAAATAAATAAGGCAAAAAAAGCAACAGAAAATGTATAATAAATTTATTTCAATAATATAAAATGTAAAAGAAATATAAGAAACAAATACATTATTGGAAAATGATATTAAAAAATAAGAGAACGCATTAAAAACATTCCAGAAAAAAAGGCTATAAATTAAAAGAAATATTTCGATAGAAAAAAGACACAGAAAAGAAACGTGAACAATAAAGAAGTCAGATAGCAAAATAAATAAGGAAATGACAATAAAAATAAAAGACAAAACTACAGAGAAAAAAAATGAAAAACTCAATAAGCAAAACAAAGGCGAGTTTGTTACAAGTAAAAGAGGCGTATGCATTTATTTGCATGTTGTGACATAGTTTGAAATAAGCTGAGCGTTCAGTATCAGACAATGCAGCATCTCCCCCGTTGAGTGATCTCAGTTTGTAAAAGTTACAATGCCATAGTATACACACTTGTGCACACAAACAAAAACTTTCGTGCGCGTGTGCACAGATTTCATCAACTACTTCATGTACATGCATGCAACTGTGAAGGCTGCTGTGAAGACATAAGCACGTTTTAACAGAACGTGAGAAAAAGAGCGTTGTTACTTGTTCAATAAATGTGTTAAACGATTTAAAAGGTTCAATACTTGAAGATTCTATTTTGCTAGTCAATATTTTGTCAGTAAAGCTACTATCAGGAAAACCAAAATGGTTATATTTTCAGGATTTCTGTTGCGAAATTAATACAGCTCGTCGTGGACTTACGACCACGATTGGTTACGACTGACAGATGGTAAATCGATCTGGTCATAAATCGGTCTGTAATTAATTTTGCAATCATTCTTTAAGCATTAGTCTTAAGAATAATTGCTTCGGTTTCTTTATTTTTTATGCAATTTGCATCATCTATCTTTAAATTATCTTTTTTCTTATTTTAACGTTCGTTACGTTTAAGCCAAACACAGCACCAGGGGTCGCTTCACCGATATGACCTCTTTCTATTTTTCATAAAAGATCTGATTAAGAGTACATGCCTCTCATTTGTGAATATCTATGCTGATGATACAATGGTATATATATATATATATATATATATATATATATATATATATATATATATATATATATATATATATATATATTAAAACTCTAGCCAACCAGTGATTGGCAAGCTAATCTCTTCTCTGGTTTTGAGTTAACATGTAAGTGTAGGTGGGGAAACTGACTAGTTACATTCAATGTTTCGAAAAACTAAATTAGTCACATTCCATAATGGGCAAATCAAGAACTGTCATCAATCACGATGAAGTGATGTTCCCTCGCAAAGGCCCAGTGTCTTGAGCGCCTATTCAGACAACCTCAATCCAGACTCTCAAGTGGAACTCGTACATACAATCACTAAAGAGACGGGGGGGGAGAAGGATCAGTTCCCTGTTTCGCTCCAGTTCGTATCTGATTCTTCCTACTATCCTCTATCTTTACAAGAACCAGATCAAGCTTAAAATGGAGTATTGTTCTAATATGTGGGCAGGAGCTGTCCCGTATCCACTTTCCAGTCTCGATAGTGACCTTGTGGGTGACAAATTATTTTCCACCCAACAATCACAGACGAAACGTGGCAAGACTCACGCTGCTCTGTCGCTATTTCCATAGAAAGATTTCAGACGAACTACCTTCTTTAGTTCCACCAGTACTAATCTTGACAGTGAAGTCCCATCATGCTACCCTCATTGTAACCTACCACCCATATTCCCTTCGTATTCCATTAGTGAAATGTTAGTGTTTCTCCGAGAAGCTTCTACCCACGAACCACTGCTTTGAAGATCTGGCTTCCAAGAGGATGTTTTCCGATCAATACAAGCTTAACCTGTTCATGTCTACAGTTAATAATCGCATAAATTGTGCCTCTTACTCTCCAATATTCTACTTTGAGTGACTCTCGTGCTTTGTACAGGGCGAACGCCATTGTAAAAAAAAAACTAAAGTACAGTCGGTTTGATATTTGCTAAATATACACAAAACCCCAAAACAGGTGCTAAAACAGAAACCATTTTAGTTGCAAAACATATGGAAATACGTACAAATACAAAACAACTTTTTTAGCCATCGGTTTGGATCATCGATGTCGTTAGATTTGACGGAGCTGGCGTTAGCCCTTGGTGATGTCTTATTTGTTTGTTTTTTTTTTCCTTTTTTCACAAACATGGCGCGCGTTGTCCGAATTGTTTCTTTATTTTTTTACTCATAAATTTCACGATATAAGAGCTGGGGTGGAAAATGTCGTACCGTACACCATGCTCAGAAAAAAAAAAAAACTCATGCGGCCAAATGCGTATAATTCGTAACCAGAATGTCAGATAAAAAAATTGGCGGTCGTGACTCTGGAGATGAACGGTCGTAAGTCGAGTAGGTCGTCAGTCTGCTTGTTATGTACTTCCTTATTTACATTATTCGGACTATTGTCCTCATCTTTGTAGCCATGTTTATTACAACGTTTCGGCCTTTCAGTATCTGTCTATATTTCTGAGATGAGGTATTATGTACACTATTTACATTATTCGGACTATTGTCCTCATCTTTGTAGCCATATTTATTACAACGTTTCGGCCGTTGTACGCTCCGGCCTTCTTCAGTTGGTTGGAATATCAAACTGAACCCTTTATTTCGCTCACTGGGGTAGACTGTTCTAGCTCCACCTGACTTGTTTAATGGATGTCAGTTATAAGTTATCTCCTATTAATTCCCCTCTGCATGTTCTCCGCTGCCTTAACCGGGTATTGAACTCACATTCTTTGGGTCCTGTCACTGGATCTAACCAAAGCCTTTATCCACTGTGCCATGTGTCCTTGAGTATGAAATATAGACAGATAATGTATTTCCTTGTTATGAATTATGAGTCAATAAAGTAAATCTGAACCAATGTTGTATGGCAATTACATCTGTAATTAGTTTATTGTCTCTTGTATTTGATATTATAAACTTTATAAAGTGTAAGTGGGAATAATGAATTTGGGTTCTTCATGAGATTTCGCTTGAGAAACAATCACAAAGTTCAACTATCTGCAGCAGCGTTTTAACCAGGAATGCCAAACACTCATTTTCGCACCAGGTGATTAAACAGGATTAAACCAAGGCAACAGATAACGAGAAAGCCGATGTTTATAACAAAGTGAGAAAGCAGTGCGAAAGACCAAATTGCGACATTGTTTAAAAAAAAAACAATTTTTATTCGATAGCAGATACGGAATATGGTGAATATACCCGACTATCGAGTGAATTTCATTGATAACGAATAAAAAAAACTACTCGGTCGCACAATGCACAGGTAATATTTTTGAAGAGATGACAAAATCATGCGTTTTCTGTCTGCGAGAAACTAATGTTCGCAGTGTGAGATAGGCAAGAAGTAAGGCATGTAGCAACATCAGCACGGCAAAGGGCACTCCTTTAAAGACAAGGAAGGGCAAAAATATTTCAAGTCAAGTGATAGCGATTGCTGCATGAGTCGTACGATTTTTGAATCAAGCATGGGCAACGCCGGGTCATGCTGCTAGTGTATAATACGTGTCTTTCTTTTATGATCAGTGTTCCTACACCAAAAACAGGAGAGACGCACTAATCTCAAGTAATAATGCATTTTCAGTTTGCGAGATTTTGAGGTTGTTTTTGCATATTGTATCAGATATATATTGTGCTCTGTTGCAGGAGTGGCTCTCTATCAAATGTAAGCGGGTGGATGGTTGTGGTGACTTGTCACTACATAAAATGCAGTACGTAACTACTACAACATTGTTATGTTACGTGTACATTCTCTTCATTTAACAAGCATAAATTAATCTGTCATTTATAACTGCTTTCTATAAAGTTTTGAATGAATCGACTTTTCAAATAAATGCTTATCATTATATGTTAACCAACACCCGCTGGTTAGCAGTATCAGTTTGTCGTACATAATAGCTTTTAAACATACTCCGTTCCTATGAAAATTAAGCAAAAAAAAAAAATCAAAAACATATGTGTATAAAATAATTTTAATTTATTTTAAAATTCATACCACCACAAGCAAAGTAGGAATGCTACTAAAGCTCATTATGTAGGAGGCAGACGCAGGTTAAAGATGCTATCATAGTCAGGCATGAACGAAAAGATAAGCACAGTATCCAAATCTTCGTATCAGATATTTTCTGTCAGTGGTTTTTCTCGCCATTTTTTGGTAGCTTTGTACAAAAAAAGAACGATGACCATGCATTTGATGTAAGTTATTTCCGAGACGACGCACAGTACTATAATCATACTCAGAAGCTGAGGATGCATTATACGCGAACTATGTAAAAAAAAAATTCAAGTTTTTCACACACAAAAAAAATCAGTAGTCGTTCTATACATCATGTCGACCCCTGATTTGCTTTTTGTTTTCACAAAACCTGCTCTTTTCGCTAATTTAAAAGGGAAAATCCAGGTGCAAATGAATGCGAGCTTCATCGGACAAGCAACTTAATGAGCCACATAAGCCAACTAATAATCCGATTTCTGAGGAATATGGCACGAAGCAAAATTAGACCGTAATTAGGACAAGAACAAGAATAGTGTGCATTTTCAAAGAAACTTGAACGAGACATTTTATCTTTCTAATCATAATGATGTAGAAGAAAGCAATACAAATGCAGATGGATATACACCTACCTTTTATAGATTATGCAAAAGCATTTAATGAGGTAGAACACCTAAAAAAAAGAAGTCCCGTTTGAATTGATAGGAAAACAACTTCTATATGGGAAGAATGTTCGAGTAAAATGATACTAGGCGCAAACCGCCTGCATAGGGAAAGAAAATAATTTGAATAGTTATACAAAATTAAAACGTCTGAGTGTTCTCGCCTAATTTATTCAAATCGTAGGGCCTATCTTAAGGGAGCTGTAAACGCTAGCAGTATTTACTGTCGGTTGTCATAATGTTAACAATATAAGATACGCAGATGATGCAGTGTTGATAGCAGACACAAAAGTAAAGCTACAGGACCTGCTAAACACTTTAGTGAAGGAAACCAAGAAAGGGCCTACCATCAATTGTAAGAAGACAGAATTTATGGTCGTCAGTCAGTCTCTTATGTGCCATGCGTGATAAACGCTTAGGCGATGATGTATCTTTTGATACATGACTAACGAGGCAGATTTTTTTCCGCAGTAGGTTGCTATTTCTTTTTCCGGTAGACCAGTTGCCATCCAAGGCTATAGAACCCATAGCTGGAGGAGAAGAAGAGGATTCATACCTTTCTCAAGGGTATTAGCATGTCAGTGAATGTAATGGAATCGATTGGAATTCGAACTCCGCTCACCGATTCCTTAATCCGTGCCGCTATCCATTATTCCACCGTGTCACCAAGAACTTCGAACTGAACATTTCAAGATTAAACATGTACAGAAGTTTAAATTTTGGGGGAGTGGTTTAACAGAGGATGGAAAATTTGACGCCGAAATCCGAAATCGCATTGGCATAGCGAAAAACGCTTTCCAGATCCTAAGCTAAGTATTAAGAATTTCCCTCTGAAAGTTCTCCACTGCCTTAAGCGGGTATTGAACTCACACTTTTTGGGTCTTGTCACTTGATCTAACCAACGCCTTTATCCACTGCGCCATGTGTCCTCAGGGAAAACTTGAGGAGGTGAATAAACTGGAGATAACTGATAACTGACATCCATTAAACATGGCACGTGGAACTAGAACAGTCTACCCCAGTGAGCGAAATAAAGGGTCCAGTTCGACATTCCGACCACCTGAAGAAGGCCGGGGCGTACAACGGCCGAAACTTTGTAATAAATATGGCGACAAATATGAGGACAATAGTCCGAATAATGTAAATAAAGAAGTACATAACAAGCAGACTGACGACCTACTCGACTTACGACCGTTCATCTCCAGAGTCACGACCGCCAATTTTTTTATTTGACATTCTGGTTACGAATTATACGCATTTGGCCGCATGAGTTTTTTTTTTTTTTTTCGAGCATGGTGTACGGTACGACAATTTCAGTGAGCGAAATAAAGGCTTCAGTTCGACATTCCAAACACCTGAAGAAGGCCGGAGCGTACAACGGCCGAATCGTTTAATAAATATGGCGGCAAAGATGAGGACAATAGTCCGAATAATGTAAATTATGTACATAATACCTCATTTCAGAAATATAGACAGATAAAATTTTATTTACTAGTTATTTAATTGCTATATGTGCTGTTCAAGATGTCTCTTTTCTTTATCAAATCCCATTCCATTTCTATGCCTGCAGGATTCATAAACACGTCGGAGAGTTTCCTCTGTCATTTTACTGCGTCCATATTTAATTATTTCATTAAATTCCTCGATAGTTCTTGGACGCGCCTGATAAACAACTGATTTCAAATGACCCTCCAGAAAAAAAAATCAAAGGGGTGAGTTCTGTTGACCTCAGTGGCCATTCAACAGGACCTCTTCGGCCTATCCATTAAGCCCTATGGTGCTCGAATTTGCCTCACTCTGTATATTATTTATAGCTTTCAATAGAATTATCAGTATTCCAATATATTAATCAAACAACGGAACATCCTGTTGCTAACGTTGTCTTTACAACACCTTAGCCGATCCATTCTGTGGTTATCTTTATCAGTGTCTAATTCACAAGGGGAGTAGACTTGTTATTTACGGAACAGAGTAACGCCTAATGTGTGTGTGCCTTTTTTTTTCATTCGTATATGTACATGTCGTCTTTCAAACAATTTAGAATTATTTCGATTTGATTTGTTTGCTTAACAATATGAGTAATTTAATGCGGACATTTAATTTTCTTGAGAGTGTTGAAGTAATAAAAATATGATATATGTCATTCTGCTTTCACAGTTGAATACATGGTAGATGATACTCAGCTTTTATGTATATATATGTTTATGTGGACATAATTACTCGAGGCAGTGATATATTTGTTTTATGTTGTGGTTTTGTTGAAGTTATATTTTCCAATACAGGTTGATTTCTTTAAGAAATTGAAGGATATTTTATGGATTAATGTCATGAAATAGTTCTTTCATGTTGGTTGTTTGTCTCGTTGGTTTTCTTTAAAGGCATATCAACACTTCTATGGGTTATTTAATTCCAAAATATGTTATTGGTAATTCTGCTATAAAATATATTGTTGTTTATTTTACTATAAAATGTATTGTTGGTGATTTTGCGATAAAATGTTTTCTTAATAATTTTATTATAAATAAATATTCTTGCCATTTTACTATAATTATGTATTTTTATACTTTCATGGTGTTTTTATTTCTGTGTGTGTGTGGGGGGGGGTTCATTATCTGACCATAGCTGGGGCCTTCCCAATTGCTACCTCTCCGGAGCAGGGTGAAGCTTGTAAACACAGCAATTATGAGAGCGTCCCGTGCTCGTCTAAACCTTCAATCTTAAAGTCAGACGCCTTGCTGCCGGATTTTGTTTATTGTCATACCCAGGACTAAGTAGAATCGATATTTACAGCACATAGTAACGCAGACTCTTGTATTTTCTTTCCTAAATGTATATGTCGTCTTCAAAACAATTTAGAATTATGTTGATAATATTTTTTTTTTCTTCACCGGGTTTGTCCTTGTTTGTCTAATGTTCTTTCATTCATTTATTCCCTTCCTTGCTCCCCTGTCTGTCAATAAGCGTGTGTTTTTTTTTTTACTTTATCTTTTATTTTCCATTTAATTTCCGTCATTATGGACAAAAAAAAATGTTCGCGTTGAAACGTTCAAGTGACTTAGATTTAACGGAAATATCTCGTCTTAAAAGAAATGTTCAATTGGTAGAATGTCTAGTGGCATTTTAAACACTATGGGTCATTTATGCCAAAATTTGAATTAAGCAATTCTATTCCATTTTCTTTAAGAAATAATAATGGTTTACTGATTGAAGTCTTAATAATTATGTCATAGTTGGCGGGAGATGAACTGGATTCATACCTTTCCCAAGTATATTTCCACTTAAGTGAATTATGACGAACACAACGGGATCTGAAACTACGCTCTCCTATTAACAGTTTCTAAACATCATCTATTGCACAACCTGCAAGTGGTCACCCATCTAGGTACTGCTGAGGCTCGACGTTGCTTAACTTTGGTTATCGTACGGGAACCGGTGTTTCAACGTGATGTTAGCCGTAAGCGCGATATTTTCAACATACAAATATAAATGATTAATTTACAATAGTTAATAAGACTTGTTTTATTCATTGTATCAATAAAACTCATAAAAACAATTCCTCCTTCACCTTATATATATATATATATATATATATATATATATATATATATATATATATATATATATTTGAATAAAAGACAGACCACGTTAAGATTCCATTAAGTTATTTCACCATAACCTTTAACAGGGTTCTGGATCATCAGACTTTACTTCCAAAAGCTGAAATGAAAATGGTCTGTCTTTTATTCAAACATATCCGCTCTGAATTTTACATTGAGCTCTCTGATATCATCCTCCCTCAGGTCTACCCATACGGATTACCTAAATTTGCATAAACTAAATATATATATATATATATATATATATATATATATATATATATATATATAGTAAAATTTTAAATATCTTTGTATTAGACACTATATCTATATATATATCTATATATATATATATCTATATCTATATCTATATATATATATATATATATATATATATATATATATATATATATGTAATAAAAGGCTTAAACACTAATATTCTATGGTCATAATTTATTCCATTGGAATCGTAAATACGATCCAATTCATCAGACCTACAAATTAAAAAAAGAAAACAGAAAAACAACTCCGGAAATAAAAACAGAATTTAGAGAGAGTGTAAGTATGAGGAGGAGGGAGATTAAACCTTAACAGAGAGAATTTTAGGAGAGGTGGGAGGAGGTGTTTAAATAAGAGAAAAGAATGAATGTTGACGGATGTCTAATGCATAAAGATACATTTCGTGGTGACATACACACACCATAGACAATCTAATGTTAGAATAAGAGGGAGGGAAAGACGAGGCGGGGGAGAGAGATGGGGTGAAGGAAAGTAAAATTGCGTTTACTTAAAGGGCCGCTTTGTAATTGAGAAAATTTGACAAATTTAATATCGACTACAGGTTACAAGTCAAATATAAATATATGAAGATAAATATAACGATTATCTAATCCAGGAAGGACCTATATTTCTATGTTCAAAAACACATGCGAATACACAAAATAACTTACTCTGTCCTAGATATTGAGTTCTACCTGGATTCTTCCTCTTGGAATTTTTTTCTGAAAATATACATGTATGTGTATTCATATATTTTGCATATGTATGTATATTTTCCACTAAATATTATCTAAATTATCTATCTATCTATATATATATATATATATATATATATATATATATATATATATATATATATATATGTCAACACTTAGAGGTGACAGTCTGTTTCATGCTAGATGCAATCGTCAGATCACGAGTGTCGCCTCTAAGTGTTGACTTCTATGTTCATTTTATATTTACACACGCTCTATCTCTGATATTGAGCTCTTTATCCCATAAATATAGCACATCTTAAGACAATAAGACATATATATATATATATATATATATATATATATATATATATATATATATATATATATATATATATGTGTATATATATATTATTATTATTATAATTCCAGGATTATTTTCCAGCTTATTCAAGATGATCTTCGCTCTCTCTAACCTTGTAACTCTCTGTCCTTGAGTAATAAATGCCTTTCATGTTTCATGTACAAATTCATTTTCAAGTCTTTTTTCGCATTGCCCTTTCGACTGTCATAGCCGAAACTCCTCTCTCACGTGACAACCGTCTTATGGATTGAGTTGAATCTTTTCTAATCGATCTTTTTAGCTCTACGTTGAAATGATGATCCCTCTTCCTGTTGGGACAGCCAGTTTCCTCTCTAATGTTACCTACTTTTAAACCTATTCACCGTACACTTGATGGATCTTGAATGTACTTTAAAGATGAAAGCCAGAGTATAAATGTTGGTACCATTACATAAGGCCTGAATTATATTTTCCCTCTCAACATTACTCAGTTAGGAAGAGAGTGGCGCTGGCCCAAACGATTATAAACTGTTCTATTTCTCGCTGAATAACTCAAAGGGTTGTTTTTAGTTATTCTTATGACAAATTGTATCAAGATGGCAAAACGTCTCATCTGAAAACCTAAAAAAAGATAATCATTAATTTCTTGTTCTTTTAGATATTATACATTTTGTGAGATGGAAAATTATGTTTTTTCACGATTTGGACAATTTACATACACACACACACACACACACACACACACACACACACATATATATATATATATATATATATATATATATATATAATAAAAAGGCCCAAACACTAATATTCCATGATGATAATTTATTACATTGGAACCGTAATTACGATTCAATTCATCAGGCCTACAAATTCAAAAAGATTTCTTTCTTGATTGAATCAACTGAGTCCGACCATTATTTAATATATTTTCTGCCTATACGTTATCTTTATAGATACAAATATTTAAGTAAATGTTCTGTTTATAATAAACAGTATTAACATTTACCGGCCTGAATGTCTGAGAAATTTCTTAGTAAATATGTCACCCCGCTGACAGGAAGCGAACCTTTATCATACACGGAATCGTTATATCGTCTGACGTGCTATACGATTTGTTCTTCATTCATTCACACACACATATATATATATATATTTTGAAATCGATTATATTTTATAAATGTATATTCGAGAAATCTTGTTATATAAATGTACCCCTCAATTAATCAACTAAGATACCATCTTCGTACTTTCTATCTGCATGACTAGTGACGACTTTCACGTTACGTCTTATCAGGCCAACATTCTTAGCAGGCAAGTAGCGGAAAGAATATATTGAATCAATTGAGCTGCTGCTAATCAACGTGTTGTGCTAGACCATTTTCTCTCAAGAATCTATCTTACATATTTATACGTCTGTTATTGCTAAGAATATTGCTGTCACAGATAGTCTAGTGCTTCGGCTATATATTTAGAGATTCTTGATAAATTCCAAGGACGAATTCACAATAATATTGCTCATGGCCGAGCATTTCGGTTGGTTTTGGTTTTATTTTTATTTATTTTTTTACGGCATAGCAGCCTCAACCGGTTATTTAAGGCCGACATGATTTTTATTGCTAGTGAGATTTTTTTTTCAAAAATGTATTGCTGATAATATTTTCAAAAATCTATTGCTGCTAATAATGTATTTCTGGTAATATTTTTTTTTACAAAAAACGTATTGCTGGTATTAAAACCTATGTTATAGGGTTTTGGCCCCAGTTTGGGCGTTAACTATTTGCTCATAGCTGGAAACTGGTGCTACCACCTCGGGCCAGGGTGGACCTGGTAACACCAGCAATTAAAGGCTGGTTCCACGCTACTTAAAACCTTCTGATCTGAGGCGTTGTTGTTGGATGTAGTTTATGCAGATGTAGTATATGTAGTTTATGTAGTTTATGCAGAAATAGTTTTTGTAGTTTATACAGAACTAGTTTATGTAGTTTACGCAGATCTAGTATACGTAGTTTATGCAGATGTAGTTTATGTAGTTTATGCAGATGAAATATATGTAGTTTATGCAGATGTAGTTTATGTAATTTATGCAGAAAGAGTTTTTGTAGTTTATGCAGAACAAGTTTATGTAGTTTATGTAGATGTAGTTTACGCAGATGTAGTATACGTAGTTTACGCAGATGTAGTATACGTAGTTTATGCAGATGTAGTTTATGTAGTTTATACAGATGAAGTATATGTATTTTATGCAGATGTAGTTTATGTAGTTTATGCAGAAGTAGTTAATGTAGTTTATGCAGAACTAGTTTATGTAGTTTATGCAGATGTAGTTTATGTAGTTTATGCAGAACTAGTTTATGTAGTTTATGTAGATGTAGCATACGTAGTTTATGCGGATGTAGTTTATGCAGATGAAGTATATGTAGTTTATGCAGATGTAGTTTATGCAGATGTAGTTTATGTAGTTTATGCAGAAGTAGTTTATGTAGTTTATGAAGTATTAGTTTATGTAGTTTATGCAGATGTAGTATATGTAGTTTATGCAGATGTTTTTAATCGTCTTACACAGGACGCGGATATAGTTTATCGTCATACCAAGGACTGGTTGGTATTTCGGCTTCAGTCACATTCCAACCCCTGTGCCTTTTCTATAAATATTTTCATAGTAACTGTTCTGATGAACTTTCCGCTAGTTTATATATTTATGCACAGTACTAGATTGACAACAAGGTATCCGCAATTTAAATTTGAATTTTCTAGATGCAACCGTAAGTTTTATGCTAACAATTTCCAGTTCTTTTGTTGTTCTGGATCTTTAACATCGTTTCTCTCTGCCTTATTCTGCCATGCTCCGTAATCCTTTGTGTCTTAGTGGTTTTATTGCCTTACTTGTGGTGAAATGATAAAAAAAATCGGAATTTACAATGGAATCAACTGCTAAAATGGATATCAAACATAACTTGAATAGAAAACAGCGGCATAATCAAGATGCTGACATTCCACACGACTACAAATAAAAGGTTAGGATGGAAACTCCCATAAATACTAGAAAGAGCTATAGTAGCTACTGGACTTCAGAAATCTATTTTCCTTAAAATGTGACTGAAGAGAAATATTTTATAAATTCCGAACGAAAATAGTACAAGCTGGGAAAATAAATGCCAAATTTTTCCTCATAAGGTAACGACTAATATTGCTGTTACTATTTCTGATAACTGTATTTTATTATGCATCTAAAAAGACAAGAAAATCTATCTGCTAATATTTTGGTAGATATCATAGTCAGAATCATGAAGAAAGTAATAAATATTAACTGTAGAAAGACAGAATGTATGGTTGCTAGCAAAAGAGACAGTCCCAATCAAGCAAGTGAAAAAGTTTAACTAACTGCGTTGAGTAGTCACACATACGGGAAAGGTGACACAGAAATCCGAATTCATATAGAACTTCTTTCTAATGCTAACCTACTACAATTCCCAAGAGCCAGTCAAGCTAGAGTGTTGCTGTGTGGGGTTGTATGAGCCTAAGAAATGAGAAGTGATCTTCTTGGTTCTATACAGGAAAGATAACAGCAATTTTTAAAACTTGAAGAGGCGAATAATAAAACAAGGGATAGCCCTCTCGTCCCGTTCAAAATGCCGGAGAGGAGTGCGATCATAAAGATAGACGAACCTAAAAAAGCCTAAGCCTAAAAAAGATATGACCTATCATAGCAAAAAGAAAGCAAAGAAAGATTTTGCGAATACATATGTAAGTGCATGTGCACGAGTTCACGCCAGCGTGCGAGCGTTTTTTGCAAGTGTAGGTTATCAAAAGCTGTGGGTTCAATGAAAACATGTTCACTAGGTAAAAAATAAAAGTACACATTTTCTTCATCGGGATTTCACAAGATGTCAGAAGAACGCAAATCGACTTTCAAGTATTAAAGAAAGAAAGAAAGAAAGAAAGAAAGAAAGAAAGAAAGAAAGAATAAATATTAACTGTAGAAAGACAGAATGCATGGTTGCTAGCAAAAGAAAAGTAAATTGGAAGCCTTAAGGGATAAAAACGGAATAAGAAAATCATTTTAAAGAGAAAGAATGATTTGAAAGAAAGAAAGAAAGAAAGAAAAGTAAAAGAAAGGGAAAAAGGAATCGTGATGAATAAAAAAAAGAAAACATTGAATTGGCAAAGAAAGAAAGAAAGAAAGAAATGAAGAAGGATGGAAGAAAGAAAGGTAAAAGAAATGGGATAAGGAATGGTGATGAATAAAAAAAAAAGAAAACATTGAATTGACAAAGAAAGAAAGAAAGAAAGAAAGAAAGAAAGAAAGAAAGAAAGAAAGAATACATTGAACTGACAAAAAAAGAAAGTAAAAAGAAAGAAAGAAAACCGAAACGTGGAGTTAAAAGAAAGAAAGAAAATCGGAAACAAAGAAGTAAAAAGAAAGAAAGAAAGATGTGGAAATGTGATTGTAGCGAAGAAAAGAAAGAAAAATCTGGAACTACGGATAAACGAAAGAAAGAAAGAAAGAAAGAAAGAAAGAAAGAAAGAAAGAAAACCGGAAACTTTGAATGAAAAGAAAGAAAGAAAGAAAATCTGAAACTAGTCATAAAAGGAAGAAAGAAAGAATACATGGATCTTTCAAAGAACGAAAACATTGAACTGACAAAGAAAGAAAGAAGGAAAAAAAAGAAAGAAAACCTGAAGCTTGGAATTAAAAGAAAGAAAGAATATATTTATCTGACAAAATAAGAAAGAATGAAAACATTGAAAAGAAAAAGAAAGAAAAAAAGAAAGAAAGAAAACAGAAACTTGAAATTAAAAAAAAGAAAGAAAGAAAATCTGAAACTGAGATGTAAAAGAAAGAAAGAAAGATATGGAACAGTGAGTGTAGCTGGGAAAAGAAAGAAACATTTGAAACTAAACATAAACGAAAAAAAGAAAAAAGAAAGAAAGAAAGAAAGAAAGAAAGAAAGAAAGAAAGAAAGGAACAAAGAAAGAAAGAAAGAAAGAAAAGCAAACGAACAAAAACCTGAAACTGGAAATAAAAGAAAGAAAAACATGGAAAAAAGAAAGAAAGAAAGAAAGAAAGAAACGAAATAGTGAAGTCCCCTCCCCTCCTAAAAAAAAAAAAGAAACGACTGCTGATCGAAAACTTTGGTTCCTTTAAAAAGAAAATGAAAAAAAAACAAACTTCAACATGTCCGTGACAATGTCTGCTTGAATGACGTACAACGACAGCAAGTTATGGGGGTTGGACAAGTTTGTGATGTTCGACTGGAGACAACGCGAAGCTTACTGTGCGGGAATAACAGTGTGGAAAAGGAAGTAAGTTGAGACAGGGCAGAGAAAGTAGGCGTACAAGATAGGATTAAGGCACGTAGGCCCTAGAGGCTATCCTCTATTCATCCGAAGTCCCCAAGATTGGAAGGAGAGCGGAAATGAACGAGGACACAGTGACAGATTGTCGAAGCAAACAAAGGGCTTAGCACTGAGACTGCCGGTGACAAGGGAATGTATGACATTCAAGAGATAATATTAGAATGTTTAATCGATAATTGGGAGGAAAGTGATGACGTTAGACGAATGATTCTTTTAAATGTATGTAGAAATTGGTTCAAGTTTATTCACGGCTATTTAGATACAATAAACACTCGGTTTACCGGATTCCAAGAAGCGAGGAGTATTCGTTAATGCGGAAAGAATGTTTAATTCGAATGCAAACTTGATGGTCAATTTTACTCTTTGGTGACCGAAAGGGATCTTGGAACATAAACATTTTTGCCCCATGAAAATTCGCCTCAGGAATTTTCGCCGTAGAAAACTTTGCCGTATAGGATTTTGGCCGTAAGACAATTTCACTCCATTTTTTTCTTAGTATGTGAAGTTGCATTTTTATCAAGTATATCTGGCTCACACTATTGTTACTATAATTTAAACATTTTAATAGGCTAAGTTATAGGATCAAATCATTCATCTTCATCAGTAAGGAGCGCAAAATTTTCAACTTGACATCAGAACATACGTCATGCAATTTTATATTTTTGACTTAACGTTAAACTTTCTGTTGACATAATATCAGTCTGCCAATAATTCTTACTCAAGCAATATATATTATTTCAAACAAACTTATAACTTGAATACGCAACCAACTTCAATATAAAATATCTGATCAAAGAAAGATAACCCTTTGAAACTTTCAGTAAGTCTTTTGAAATTTACACAAATTATTTGCAAACATAAACTGTTTTAAATTCACTGTAGATACCTAAATATTGAAATATACAAAAAAAGTGTGGCGAAATTGTCTTACGGCAAAAATCCTATACGACTACGGCGAAAATTCCTGAGGTGAGTTTTCCTATGCAAAAATGTTTACGGCGAATGTTCCGGATACGGTCCTAAAGAAAGAACTTTCATGTATCATGCAATAATGCGTCTTATACAATGATGAATTATAATAAGAGATGTCTAATATTTACTGTAAACAGAAGAAGTAGAAATTAAGTTGAAAAATGGCAGCAACATCAAATCCGTCCAAGAATTTATTTACCTCAGCAACAACATCCAGTCACCGGAGAGAGTGATCAAAATCCGCAAAGGCAAGACCTGGGGTGTCTTTGATTGTTTTGATCACCATCTGGAAGACCTCTCCCTCTTTGACAATCTTAAAAGGGACTTCTTTAAGCCCAGGATAGAATCTGTCTTGATCTACGGCTCAACCACATGGAAACATACGAAACACCAAGAAGCATCACTTGACGGAACATACACAAGGATGTTACGTGTTGCATTCGACGTTAACTGGAAGAAAGACCCAACAAAGAAACGCCTCTATGGACACCTTCCCAGCTAAGAGAGAGAAGGCTTCAGCTAGCTTGTCACTTCTGGAGAAATAAGTCAGAATTTGTGAGTGATACCCTCCGATGGAACCAATTGCGCGGCAAAAGATCGGTTAGAAGACCTCCTCACACCTATATTGACCAACTTGCAGATGACTTTGGATGCCATCTGGATGACCTGTCGACAGCGATGTCTGACAGAGATGGTTGGAAGGAACGAGTCTGGAGAATCCAAGAAGTCTCGACATGATGATGTATATTTACTAAACTTTCGGCATTTATTGAGCGAGTAACCAGTACACCTGTTTGATGGAATTTATTGAATCTTTCTTTTAAAATTACAGGAACTCAGGTTTCTCAAGTCCAATGTATGTTACTAATCTTTCAAGTATTGGTAATAGTTTCTTTCGCAACCTTTTTGAAATAGTGTGGAAAGGGGCATAATTAGATTATGTCATTATTTTTATTTTATTTATATGTGATATCCCTTTTAGTTGCTGCTTTATTTACGTTATTTAGTACAGTTTATTGCGCGTGATCCTGTAGCGCCAGTCCACAATGAACAAAGAAGAAGGTTCTTCACCAAGACCACAAAGTTGCATCCGCTCTAACACATTTTTTTAATTATTGATCTTAGAAAGAGATTGTATAGAGCTGACAGTTTACATATTTCTAAACGGGTTTGGAGCTATGCATTATATCCACGTATAAAGTCTCGGTATTGATGCTGGTTTCACTGTATGCGCTATGACTGCTTTCATTCAAATTCCATATCATGATTTCTATTTTGGAAAGGTTTATCCTGATTCTTGTTTCTTGGAACACTTGCAAGAGGATGCTGATTTTCTGTTCAAGATCATTCTTATTTCATATGTCAATAACTATATCATCGATATAGTCTGCCTCCTTATCAATATATTGGCCTTGGGAGTAGAAGAAGAATCCTAATTAGAAGGTTTGGACATTTTCTACACGCCCTGTGTCCCACAAAATAATTATTTTTCAAAGCATTTTCGTTTTTTTCGAACACAAGAAAAATTAAATGAAAAGCTTAATCGTAGTACCTCGTTGTCGTCTTTAATAAAAACATTATATATATATATATATATATATATATATATATATATATATATATATATATATATATGTGTGTGTTTGTGTGTGTGTGTGTGTGTAAAAAATATATAGAAAATAAGAAAGAACTTGTTAAGTAAATAATCCAAAGTTCTTTAGTATTTTGTTATTATTTTTTAAAAATAGTGCTCGATACAAAAGTAGAACATAATGAATATGCTTATAAAACGCGTAAATTTCAGGAATAAGTTATTCAAAAAAAAAATTTCGCTTGAAGATTGAACAGACCTTAGTAGTTTAATTCAATTTAATTCAAATAATTGTATTGAAGTTTTCGGCTCTTGTTTTGAAACATGAGAACTCTTATGTAGCGTTGGAATCATATTTTTAAATAAATAATTATATATATATATATATATATATATATATATATATGTATATATACAGAAAAAGAAAGAGAGAGATGCAATAATTTTATTTTATTCTTTCGTTAATAGACGACTTCACGATTTTCAAAATGGGTGTTTGTTCTTCTGAGACGTTCCCTACCTCTACAGTAATTTTTTCTCGTTTTTCAAAAGAAATGCTTCATCCAGTTCAAAATAATTTAATTCCTTTTACTTATTAATCCATTTTTCTTCTTCTCTGTGATGATTTCCGTCGGGACGTGGGAGATAATAGATCTCCACAAGTTCCCCTCTTTTGAACTCTTAGTATCGTGTGTCTTCTAGCTCTCTTTCCTAATCCCTATTCTAACTATCATTTTACACAATTTTCTTCAGTAAGTAAACACTGCTTTCCTCTCCCCTTCTTCGCTTCAATATTTTTTTTGAGTGTCAAATTCTCCGAGCCCTCTCTCCGCATTATATGCTCTTGAAATTTCAACTGTCTCTTTTCGCGATTAAGTATAAGTTTCTTTTTGTTTCCATTCTCTCTAAAACTTCATCATTGCTCACATATCCAGTCCATGGTATCCTCAATATCCTTCTGTAGGACCATATATTTGTTACCTTAAGTCATTTATTCATCTGTGAGGAGATTATTCAGCATTAAACTGTCACATAGGAGGACGGATATTACATAAGAGTTTAGTACCATATTCTATGTTTCTAACGAAATTTTCCTATTTGTTAATACTATCAGTCAGCCATGTGCCATGCGCGATATATGACTGACGAGGCAGATTTTTTCCACTAGTGGGTTTTTATTTATTCTGCGGTAGACTAGTTGCCATCCAAGGCTATAGAATTCTGTTTGTCCTGCTATTTACCCATAGCTGGTGACGAGAATAAGAGGATTCATACATTTCCCAAGAATATTAGCACGTCAGTGAATGTAATGGATTCGACTGGAAAGTCAGTCAGTCAGTTATGTGCCATGCGTGTTACACGCTTAGGTAACCATGTATATTTCAATACATGACTGTTGTGTCATATTTCTTTTCCGCAGTAGGTTGCCATTTCTTTCTGCGTTAGACCAGTTGACATCCAGGGCTATAGAATCCGGTTTTGTATTGCAATTTACGTATAACTGGGGGAAAAGAAGCAGATTCATGCCTTTCCCAAGTAAGGAAATGTAATAGATTTGAGTGGAATTCGAAATCGGCTCTTTGATTCCTCAATGCGAGCCGCTATCGATTACTCCACTGTGCCTCCTCTGAATACTATATTTAGCCTTTAGAAAGCACCTTTCTGTATCTCAACGTGCTCTTGGATTTCGCTTTTGCATTTTCCGTACTTTGTTAAAACACTTTCTGAATATTTAAATGTTTGTAGTTGTTTTATTTTTGTATCTCCAATTTCTAAATCGTATGTGGGTCTGATGCATTTTCAGACGACCATACGTTCTGTATTTTTTTTTTTTTTTTTAATACTTTCTGTCTGGTGTTCCGCCATTGGCTTTATCCATTACTGATTTCTGGATTCCAACCAGAGTATCACTCCCGCAAGAAACTACCGGAAACTTTCACAAAATCAACATTCAACTGACACTGGTTTATCAACAGAGCCCATTGCTACTTCAGGACAATGCTTGGGCACATTGTTCTACGGTGGTACTGCAGAATCTCACCCAATTGTTATACGAGACTTTTCCACATCCATCATATTCCTCTGAAATCACGAGTACCCACCACCCAATTTTCAAGCATCTTGGCAATTTATAAAAGACATTCTGATATAAAGATTCAGAAACTGTATTCAAAGATTTATTGGCTCTCAAACCTTTAGAGTTCTATCGTAAAGGCATAAATAAACTTGTAACCCGATGGCAGAAATTCATAGTTATTTAAGGTTCCCATTTTAACTGATTTAAACACTGTTAAGGAAATGAAGTTGTTTCTAAAATCGGACATTATTTTCCAAACACGATATAATAATTTTAATCCTACACCTTACATATAAAAATGAATCCATTCATTCAGTATTAAAGAAGTCAACACTTGTAATTAAATTGTCATTAATATTTCTAACGTATCGCTTTTGAAATGAACAACGCAAAATTTTGCTCAGAGCAATTTCCCTTATCTAACTAAAATATCTTAAACTCTCAGTGTCACACACATACGCCATGATACACACACACACACACACACACACACACACACACACATATATATATATATATATATATATATATATATATATATATATATATATATATGTGTGTGTGTGTGTGTGGCTCCAGAATAAATTTTCGAGGATGCATTCACAACAGGGACTTATACACATAGTAAAGTAAATTTTAAAGCAGATATGAATGATAGCAACACTAAAAATCGTTTAATACGTCAGAATAAAAAAGAATCTATTTTAATTTCAAGATATCTGAGTTTTCTGAATTCTGTAGAAAATAAACTCGGGGAATTTATTAGAATAAGTTTCCTCTTTAAATATACAAAAAAAATATATATATATATATATATATATATATATATATATATATATATATATATATATATATATATATATATATATATATATATATTAAAATACGTGCGTAGAATGTGTTAATAGGTGACACAATTCCACATAATATTCAAAATTAATTTCTAAATGTATTTTTAATACTACTGTTTGGGGCGTACAAATCAATTTCATTTCGTTTTTTTTTTTACTCACAGAGACTATATTGTTCTTCTAATATAATTACACCTTTAAAAACTCCATGGTTTTGTGACAAAGGATTACAAGAATCTATGTCATTATTAATTGACACAGAGATGATTTCACTTCGCCTTATTTTTTTCACGATGTTGATGATTATGGATCTCCACAACTTCATAACTGAATGACTTTAACTGCTCTCTGTAATATTTGATCGCTAATGCCTGCTTGTTTTATTATTTGTTCTTGTTCCGCCATCACTTTATTCACGCTTGTCAAGTGGTAATGATGTTAAAAGAAAAGGAGTTAGTAATGGTGAGGAACGAAAAAAGAAAGAAAACAGTGAACTGACAAAGAAAGAAAGAAAGAAAGAAAGAAAGGAAGAAAATATTGAATTGACAAAGAAAGAAAAAAGAAAAAAAGAAGAAAACATTGAATTGACAAAGAAAGAAAGAAGAAAACATTGAATTGACGAAGAAAGAAAGAAATAAAAGAAAATAGTGAATTGACAAAGAAAGAAAGAAAAAAAGGAAGAAAACATTAAACTAGCAAAGAAAGACAAAGAGAAAAAAAGAAAAAAAACATTAAACTGAAAAAGAAAAAAATTGATCTCACAAAGAAAGAAAGAAAGAAAGGAAGGAAGAAAGAAAAAAAACATTGAACTGACAAAGAAAGAAAGGAAGGAAGAAGGAAATATTAAATTGACAAAGAAAGAAAAAAGAAAGAAAGAAAAAATATTGAATTGACAAAAAAAGAAAAAAGAAAGAAAGAAGAAATTATTGAATTGACAAAGAAAGAAAAAGAAAGAAAGAAGAAAATATTGAATTGACAAAGAAAGAAAAAAGAAAGAAAGAAAAAAATATTGAACTGAGAAAGAAAGAAAGAAAGAAAACATTAAACAGGCAAAGAAAGACAGAGAGAGAAAAAAGAAAAAACATTGAAGTGACAAAGAAAGAAAGAAAGAAAGAAAGAATGAAAGAAAGAAAGAAAGAAAGAAAGAAAGAAAACATTAAACTGGCAAAGAAAGACAGAGAGAGAAAAAAGAAAAAAAATTGAAGTGACAAAGAAAGAAAGAAAGAAAGAAAGAAAGAATGAATGAAAGAAAGAAAGAAAGAAAGAAAGAAAACATTAAACTGGCAAAGAAAGACAGAGAGAGAAAAAAGAAAAAAAAATTGAACTGTCAAAGAAAGAAAGAAAGAAAGAATGAATGAAAGAAAGAAAGAAAGAAAGAAAGAAAGAAAACATTAAACTGGCAAAGAAAGACAGAGAGAGAAAAAAGAAAAAACATTGAAGTGACAAAGAAAGAAAGAAAGAAAGAAAGAAAGAAAGAAAGAATGAATGAATGAAAGAAAGAAAGAAAGAAAGAAAACATTAAACTGGCAAAGAAAAACAGAGAGAGAAAAAAGAAAAACCATTGAAGTGACAAAGAAAGAAAGAAAGAAAGAAAGAATGAATGAATGAAAGAAAGAAAGAAAGAAAGAAAACATTAATTTGGCAAAGAAAGACAGAGAGAGAAAAAAGAAAAAACATTGAACTGTCAAAGAATGAAAGAAAGAAAGAAAGAATGAATGAAAGAAAGAAAGAAAGAAAGAAAGAAAGAAAACATTAAACTGGCAAAGAAAGACAGAGAGAGAAAAAAGAAAAAACATTGAAGTGACAAAGAAAGAAAGAAAGAAAGAAAGAAAGAATGAATGAAAGAAAGAAAGAAAGAAAGAAAGAAAGAAAGAAAACATTAAACTGGCAAAGAAAGACAGAGAGAGAAAAAAGAAAAAACATTGAACTGTCAAAGAGAGAAAGAAAGAAAGAAAGAATGAATGAAAGAAAGAAAGAAAGAAAGAAAGAATGAATGAAAGAAAGAAAGAAAGAAAGAAAACATTAAACTGGCAAAGAAAGACAGAGAGAGAAAAAAGAAAAAACATTGAACTGTCAAAGAGAGAAATAAAGAAAAAGAAAGAATGAAAGAAAGAAAGAAAAGAAAGAAAGAATATAAAAAGAAAGAAAGAAAGAAAGAAAACATTAAACTGGCAAAGAAAGACAGAGAGAGAAAAAGAAAAAAACATTCAAGTGACAAAGACATTTCAAAAAAGAAAGAAAGAAAGAAAGAATGAAAGAAAAGAAAGAAAGAAAAAGAAAGAAAGAAAACATTAAACTGGCAAAGAAAGACAGAGAGAGAAAAAAGAAAAAACATTGAAGTGACAAAGAAAGAAAGAAAGAAAGAAAGAAAGAATGAATGAAAGAAAGAAAGAAAGAAAGAAAGATAGAAAGAAAACATTAAACTGGCAAAGAAAGACAGAGAGAGAAAAAAGAAAAAAAATTGAAGTGACAAAGAAAGAAAGAAAGAAAGAAAGAAAGAAAGAAAGAATGAATGAAAGAAAGAAAGAAAGAAAACATTAAACTGGCAAAGAAAGACAGAGAGAGAAAAAAGAAAAAACATTGAAGTGACAAAGAAAGAAAGAAAGAAAGAAAGAAAGAAAGAAAGAAAACATTAAACTGGCAAAGAAAGACAGAGAGAGAAAAAAGAAAAAACATTGAACTGTCAAAGAAAGAAAGAAAGAAAGAATGAATGAATGAAAGAAAGAAAGAAAGAAAGAAAGAAAGAAAGAAAGAAAGAAAGAATGAAAGAAAGGAAGAAAGAAAGAAAGAAAGAAAACATTAAACTGGCAAAGAAAGACAGAGAGAGAAAAAAGAAAAAACATTGAAGTGACAAAGAAAGAAAGAAAGAAAGAAAGAAAGAATGAATGAAAGAAAGAAAGAAAGAAAGAAAGAAAGAAAGAAAACATTAAACTGGCAAAGAAAGACAGAGAGAGAAAAAAGAAAAAACATTGAAGTGACAAAGAAAGAAAGAAAGAAAGAAAGAAAGAAAGAAAGAAAGAAAGAAAGAAAGAAAGAAAGAATGAATGAAAGAAAGAAAGAAAGAAAGAAAGAAAGAAAAAACATTAAACTGGCAAAGAAAGACAGAGAGAGAAAAAGAAAAAACATTGAAGTGACAAAGAAAGAAAAGAAAGAAAAAGAAAGAAAGAATGAAATGAAAAGAAAGAAAGAAAAAAACATTAAACTGGCAAAGAAAGACAGAGAGAGAAAAAAAAAAAAACATTGAAGTAACAAAGAAAGAAAGAAAGAAAGAAAGAAAGAAAGAAAGAAAAGAATGAAATGAAAGAAAGAAAGAAAGAAAAGAAAGAAAACATTAAACTGGCAAAAAAAGAGAGAGAAAAAGAAAAACATTGAAGTGACAAAGAAAGAAAGAAAAAAAGAATGAATGAAAGAAAGAAAAGAAAGAAAGAAAAAAAAAACATTAAACTGGCAAAGAAAGACAGAGAGAGAGAAAAAGAAAAAACATTCAATTGACAAAGAAAGAAAGAAAGAAAAGAAAGAAAGAAAAGAAAGAAAAAGAAAGAAAGAAAGAAAGAAAACATTAAACTGGCAAAGAAAGACAGAGAGAGAAAAAAAAAAAACATTGAAGTAACAAAGAAAGAAAGAAAAAAAAAAGAAAGAAAAGAAAAAGAAAGAAGAATGAAAGAAAAAAGAAAGAAAGAAAAAAAAGAAAGAAAACATTAAACTGGCAAAGAAAGACAGAGAGAAAAAAGAAAAAACATTGAAGTGACAAAGAAAGAAAGAATGAAAGAAAGAAAGAAAGAAAGAAAGAATGAATGAAAGAAAGAAAGAAAGAAAGAAAACATTAAACTGGCAAAGAAAGACAGAGAGAGAAAAAAGAAAAAACATTGAAGTAACAAAGAAAGAAAGAAAGAAAGAAAGAAAGAAAGAAAGAAAGAATGAATGAAAGAAAGAAAGAAAGAAAGAAAGAAAACATTAAACTGGCAAAGAAAGACAGAGAGAGAAAAAAGAAAAAACATTGAAGTAACAAAGAAAGAAAGAATGAAAGAAAGAAAGAAAGAAAGAAAGAAAGAATGAATGAATGAAAGAAAGAAAGAAAGAAAAAAAACATTAAACTGGCAAAGAAAGACAGAGAGAGAAAAAAAAAAAACATTGAAGTAACAAAGAAAGAAAGAAAGAAAGGAGGAAAGAAAGAAAGAAAGAATGAATGAAAGAAAGAAAGAAAGAAAGAAAGAAAGAAAACATTAAACTGGCAAAGAAAGACAGAGAGAGAAAAAAAAAACATTGAAGTAACAAAGAAAGAAAGAATGAAAGAAAGAAAGAAAGAAAGAAAGAATGAATGAATGAAAGAAAGAAAGAAAGAAAGAAAACATTAAACTGGCAAAGAAAGACAGAGAGAGAAAAAAGAAAAAACATTGAAGTGACAAAGAAAGAAAGAAAGAAAGAAAGAAAGAAAGAAATAAAGAAAGAAAGAAAGAAAGAAAGAAAACATTAAACTGGCAAAGAAAGACAGAGAGAGAAAAAAGAAAAAACATTGAAGTGACAAAAACAAAGAAAAGAAAGAAAGAAAGAAAGAAAGAATGAATGAAAGAAAGAAAGAAAGAAAGAAAGAAAACATTAAACTGGCAAAGAAAGACAGAGAGAGAAAAAAGGAAAAACATTGAAGTGACAAAGAAAGAAAAGAAAGAATGAAAGAAAGAAAGAAAGAAAGAAAGAATGAATGAATGAAAGAAAGAAAGAAAGAAAGAAAACATTAAACTGGCAAAGAAAGACAGAGAGAGAAAAAAGAAAAAAACATTGAAGTGACAAAGAAAGAAAGAAAGAAAGAATGAAATGAAAGAAAGAAAGAAAAAGAAAGAAATGAAAAAGAAAGAAAGAAAGAAAAACATTAAACTGGCAAAGAAAGACAGAGAGAGAGAAAAAAAGAAAAAACATTGAATTGACAAAGAAAGAAATAAATAAAGAAAGAAAGAAAGAAAGAAAGAAAGAAAGAAAACATTAAACTGGCAAAAGAAAGACAGAGAGAGAAAAAAAAAAACATTGAACTGTCAAAGAATGAAAGAAAGAAAGAACGAATGAAATGAAAGAAAAAAGAAAGAAAGAAATGAATGAAAGAAAAGAAAGAAAGAAAGAAAGAAAGAAAGAAAGAAAAGAAAGAAAGAAAGAAAGATAGAAAAGAAAAAACATTAAACTGGCAAAGAAAGACAGAGAGAGAAAAAAAGAAAAACATTGAAGTGACAAAGAAAAAGAAAGAAAGAAAGAAAAAAGAAAGAAAGAAAGAATGAAAGAAAGAAAGAAGGAAAGAAATAAAGAAAGAAAGAAAACATTAACCTGGCAAAGAAAGACAGAGAGAGAAAAGAGAAAAAACATTGAAGTGACAAAGAAAGAAAGAAAGAAAGAATGAATGAAAGAAAGAAAGAAAGAAAGAAAGAAATAAAGAAAGAAAGAAAGAAAACATTAAACTGGCAAAGAAAGACAGAGAGAGAAAAAAGAAAAAACATTCAATTGACAAAGAAAGAAATAAATAAAGAAAGAAAGAAAGAAAGAAAGAAAGAAAGAAAACATTAAACTGGCAAAGAAAGACAGAGAGAGAAAAAAGAAAAAACATTGAACTGTCAAAGAATGAAAGAAAGAAAGAAAGAATGAATGAAAGAAAGAAAGAAAGAATGAATGAATGAAAGAAAGAAAGAAAGAAAGAAAGAAAGAAAGAAAGATAGAAAGAAAACATTAAACTGGCAAAGAAAGACAGAGAGAGAAAAAAGAAAAAACATTGAAGTGACAAAGAAAGAAAGAAAGAAAGAAAGAAAGAAAGAATGAAAGAAAGAAAGAAGGAAAGAAAGAAAGAAAGAAAGAAGGAAAGAAAGAAAGAAAACATTAACCTGGCAAAGAAAGACAGAGAGAGAAAAAAGAAAAAACATTGAAGTGACAAAGAAAGAAAGAAAGAAAAAGAAAGAAAGAAAGAAAGAAAGAATGAAAGAAAAAGAAAGAAAGAAAAGAAAAGAAAACATTAAACTGGCAAAGAAAAGACAGAGAGAGAAAAAAAAAAAAGAAAGAATGAAAGAAAGAAAGAAAAGAAAGAAAGAAAACATTAAACTGGAAAAAGAAAGACAGAGAGAGAAAAAAGAAAAAACATTGAAGTGACAAAGAAAGAAAGAAAGAAAGAAAGAAAGAAAGAATGAAAGAAAGAAAGAAAGAAAGAAAGAAAGAAAGAAAGAAAACATTAAACTGGCAAAGAAAGACAGAGAGAGAAAAAAGAAAAAAAAGCATTGAAGTGACAAAGAAAGAAAGAAAGAAAGAAAGAAAGAAAGAAAGAAAGAATGAATGAAAGAAAGAAAGAAAGAAAGAAAGAAAACATTAAACTGGCAAAGAAAGACAGAGAGAGAAAAAAGAAAAATCATTGAAGTGACAAAGAAAGAAAGAAAGAAAGAAAGAAAGAAAGAAAGAAAGAAAACATTAAACTGGCAAAGAAAGACAGAGAGAAAAAAGAAAAAAAATTATTGAAGTGACAAAGAAAAAAAAACATTGAACTGTCAAAGAAAGAAAAAAAGAAAGAAAGAAAGCATTGAACTGGCAAAGAAAGAAAGAAAATATTTAATTGACAAAGAAAGAAAGAAAGATAGAAAGAAAGAAAGAAAGAAAGAAAATATTAAATTGACAAAGAAAGAAAGAAAGAAAGAAGGAAAGAAAGAAAGAAATTATATAAGGGATGAGTAAAGAAACAAGAAGTTTTAATTACTTGCGGAAATCACACAATCTTATTTAATTAGATTGTGTTGGTGAATTTAAGGATATATTAATCCAGGTTGGATTATTTAATGTCAAATGTAAATCTTAGAGAACCAAAATAGCAATGAATTCTTAGAGAGGAAGACATAGAACCGGTTTCCATATATATTTCTTTATATATTTAATTTTGGTTTCCTTTTTTCTTCCAATATCTTGGCTATTTATGTTAGCAATTTAGAAAGCTGAATAAAAAAAATTTTTTTCATTGTGTTACCGGAAAGGATGTTTGAATCTGAAAGAAATTGGTGATATTTGTAGCTATTTTCAGCGCAAATATAAATCAGTTTTAGAGCATTTGAATCTGCTGTACTGTTTGCCTGAATTAGGGAAATGGATGGGAGTGTTGACTAATTAATATTTTATCTATATTAGTTTTTTTTTTTGTTTTTTTGTTTTTTGTACGGCTGGTTGAAGTGTATGATGCATATTTTCCATTTTCAGCCTTTTGTCCTATTTGGTATAAGACAGAGAGAGAAAAAACGACATTATTCTTTAATGAAAGAAAAAATTAAAGAAAGCTTTGTTGGAATCTTTAGTCTGAAAAAAAAGAAAGAAAAAGATTTTTGGCAGATTGATTATGAATTTGTACGATTGACGTAGATAAAGATTATAGAAAAAAAGAAAACTGAAAAAAAGTATGAATATCATGCAATTGAAAAACGGAATACTTCAAAGAAAGACAGAAAGAAAGAAAGAACTACTGACATTATACGAATGAAAAAAACAGACTGCAAGAAAGAAAAATACACGAAAAATGTAACCAAATCTACATGGTAAATAAAGCCATCTACGAAAAAACGTTCTTTAAATTTAATAAAAGAAAAACGAAGGATTTGCAAAGGACATATGTGAAAAGAAAAACATTTGTCTTTGTTTTGGATGAGAAAAAGAAAGAAAGAAAATTTGAAAAAATAAAAAAAAATATATATATATATATATATATATATATATATATATATATATATATATATAAATAAAGAAAAAGAAAGAATGAATTTTTATTATATCCTTCTCTATCCTGACATTAAGTTCTAAAAAGAAAAAATTCTATGGAATTGTTTAAAGAAAAAAAAATATGAATGTAGAAAAGAAACTCTGTATATATATTAAATGTGTAAATTTACCAAAGAAATATATATATATATATATATATATATATATATATATATATGCATGTTTAGAATATTGTTGCTGCATATAGTCCGTAGGCCTTTGCTATTTATCTTGCAAAGCTCCTTGAGAAAAATCTAAAGAATAAAGCAAATTAAACATTGATCTGGCGAAAGAAAGACAGAAAGAGAAAAAAGAAACCGTAAGGTTCCCCATTCTCTGACTCTCTCTGAAAAAAAAGTAAATACAGAAAGAAATGAAAGAAAAAGAAAAGAAAAAGAAAACTTAACCAGGGTACAAGGCTGGAAAGTGACAAAGAAAGTTTACAGGTGAATTGAAAGAAAAGAAAATTCAATGCTGAAAGTTTTCTTAAACTGGCAAAGAAAGACTCACTTGAGAATATCCCTTTAGGCTCCAAAAGAAAAAAAAAACATTAAGAAAAGAATTTAAATGAAACGAAAATCGAAATCTACGATCCTCCTGATTAAACTTCCCTCTTTCCGGTCGTTAGAGAAAGCAGAGACACGACAAAGAAAGAAATTTCGAAAGAATGACAAAGAAAAGCTTAAATGGAAAGAAAGAAAGAAACCATCCGGTTGAAACTTGCAAATCGATGGCATAAAGCGCTGATCAGAAAAATTTCATTCTCATGATGAAAGAAAAAAAAATGGAAAGACCTGTGGTTAGGCTCAAAAGACAGGAAGAAAGACGTGGAAAAGAAAGAAAGAAAAGATGGGAAAAAGTAAACTGGCTAGAAAACGAACAATAGAAAAAGAAAAAAAGAAAGACTAATTTTGAAAATATAAGAAAGAAAAAAAGAAAAAATTCAAGGTCCTAGAAAGAAACAAAACACATTAAACACACACATGTAAATATAAAGACAGATAAAAATATAAAAAAATATATATATATATATATAATAAAAAACATTGTTTTCAAATATATATATAAAGAAATAAAGAATGCATTGAACTGGCAATATATAAAGAAAATATTTATATATATATAGAAATATATATATATATAAAAGAAATAAAGAAAGAAACATTAAACTGGAATTAAAGAAATAAAGAAAACAATTAAAATTCTTAAAAGAGAAAAGAAAAAGAAAGTAGAGCAGATAAATTAAGAAATAAAAAATTTATAATATAAGGATGTTATAAAAATCAAAAAATTTTAATTTGTTTCAAAATCACTTTTAAAGTTTGTGAATATGGTCTTAAACTCACGTGACACAACAAAAAACACAATCAGATTATAATACATACGCATCCAGAGACATAATACACACACACACACACACACACACACACACACACACACACACACACACACACACACACACACACACACACACTTTAAAATAAAACGGAAAAGAAAAAATATATACATGTATTATCAGATGACCGGACGAATTGTAGCTTTTGTCTTGTCAGACGTAATTTTAATGAAGAAATGAATTGAATAAACATATATATTTTTTTTCTTTTCTCAATAATTTTGTAGTTTTTAAACTTAATAGTGATTAAATTTGGATTTTTAAAATTGCCAGTTTTTAATTTTAATATTAAATTTTATCATATAAATTTATAATTATTAGTTAGTAAAAAATTATTTTTTAATATTACACGTATTTAAAGATCTAAATAGCTATAATAGCAGGTTTTTGTTGTCAAGCTTTTGAATCTTTCTGTACTTCGGTTTTGATTGGTTATTCTAGCTTTTTTGTAACAATGCTCCCCCTAGTGTAGGATCGTTAATTAATCTGAAACTTTTAAAACCATTTATTTTATTTTCAACACCATCACTTGATAAGACACAGAGTGTGTTGAAACAAAATGGCTATTTTTGTAGTGATTTTATAACATACTTATGTTATAAATTTTTTTATAAAAATAATTATATATATATATATATATATACATATTTCATTTCTGTAGTTTACTGCTAATAGCAAG
>CAHIKZ030000223.1:2372500-2385000 GCA_903632075.3 Acanthosepion pharaonis
TAAAGACCGCATAAAAAGTATTCTTTTTACTCCAGAAGTAACAAATGGTGTTTGGAGATGCAAAATAGAGAATGAGGCCTTCGTGAAACACGACGAGCATAACCCATTCTCTAATAGGTGTTGTCTGATTGCCGAATTGAGTACCGACTGCGATACACGAGTATGATTACTTGAATGCAATCTGATATATTTAGGAACGTGTTGGTCCATTCTTGTTTCCAATCCAGGACTAGTCCGTCCCTAATACTCAGCTAAATACTCAGCTTCACACTGACCTTTAAACTTATATATAAGTGAAATCTTACAAAGATATGATAAATGATCCTTAGTACATAAGGGAAACAGTGGACGAGTACCAAAAACAGCACGGAATTTGACCGAAAAGAAAGTAGCAGAGAGAGTTCTAGAAAGTCTGTCTCTCAAAATTTTTCATTTTCTGCCAAGGCAATTTTAGAAAGATTGGGCACAGCCTAGAACCAAAATTTGGGAGGCATATTAATATTATCTATCTCCCGTTCCATTCCACGATCAATAATATTAGTTGGTAAACCATTATTAATGAGAGAATAGAACGAATTTTGTTCAACTCTGTCTGAAGTGTAGAAGAGGAACAAATCATTAAGGCCTGTTGAACCAAAGCTTTGACAAGGTTTATTTTTCTGGTACGAGGGACAAAATAGTTCCAACTCATGTAAACTAGTGTAAAGACATGTAAAAGTTGCTTTACGGAGCACACCAGTAATAAAGGCACCATTCTTCCGCTAAACTAAAACGTCAAGAACCGAGATAGAATTGTTTTCCTCTTTCTCCATTGTGAAATCCAAGGATGAGTCTAATGAATTTAAACATTGAAAAAATGTGTTGCTTCATTTATGTTCTTAAACATAGAGAAGATATCATAACATAACGTTGATAGTTATATGGTTTCCGACATTTCTCAAATAAACGGCTCTCGTGGTATCAAACAAAAATGTTGGCTAGGCAGGGACCCAAAGAGCTACCCATAGAAACTCCAATATATCTGGGCATACATAACAACTTCGAACCTAAATTCCACCCCCTCTGTTGATAATTTCAGGAACTCTAGAAATAATGGCTTCGGAATGGAGGGAGGACGCAGGCAACTTCTATAGAGAGCGTCAACACATATCTGTGTAGTCTTTTGTAAAGAGATATTAGTGTAAAGACTCATGATGTCAAATGAATCCAAAATCTTTTCATTAGAATTTATTGAACAATTTCTAATAAACTCCGAAAAGGTAAACGAGTCTGATACACAATACGTTGAAAATAATCTGAGACAGGTTTTATCAACTCTGTTAATCATTTAGCCAACTAGTGCTGTCCTGAATCCGTTATAGATAGAATGGGACGTAGATGAACATTTTTGTGATACTTCGGCAATCCGTAAAGTCTAGGACGTTGAGAATCTGCAGTTTTAATTCGGTTGTAGGTGTCTTTGCACATAAAATTGCTCTTATATACCTCCAATAAACGTTTCTGGAGTTTTAATTCCAATTTATCAGTACGATCATAAAATGAAGACGGAACGATTAGCCAAAACTTTGTATTATTATCTTCTAGAATGACATTCATTTTATCAACCTTAACTTATTCAAAATGATCCCACCAGCACCTTTATCTGATTTGATGATATGAGTGTCGTTACGGGTTTACAAAATCTTAATAGTTTGATAGTGAACTTGACGCCACACGACCATATCACGTTCAGTTGCTAAGGAGAAAACTCATATACTGTCTCAGAGATTCTTGATTTACAAAATGCAAGTTGGTCCTTGGAGGAGGGAATAAGACGAAGCAGCTGTGAAAACATTACTTCAGATTCAGCAAGAATTTCGACTTCGTTAAAATTTTGAGGAGGAATACAGAAATCCAACCCTCTAGACAAAACTAACTTTTCTTTCTCGGAATGATTGATATTAGACAGAGTAAATGTAAGTCTGTCCAATGAAATGAAACTTTAGATATCACAGGATTATTATTGTGGACATCTGTTATATTCATTACGTACCAAAAGAAGATTTCTCCTTTCTTGTCTGTTTTTTTCCTTTATTAAAAACAGATTAATAAGGGCAAAAGTAGATTACAAGTTCAAAATAGAACAAGCTTTTATTAAGTATGAACTTGAAAAAAAAAAAACACAATTGTTTCTTTCAGTACAAATGGAACATCGTTCTCTTATAGCCAAAACGTTTGCCAAAGATAATAATTGCATCAACCATTTAATTAGCAAACGATTTGGTTTTGAGAATATTTCAGATGTGCCAACAATCTGTCCCTGAAGAAGCGTTGGCCGAAAGGTTGCCAAGGTCCCAAAAAGAAAAAAAAAAGAAAAAAATGAGCATAAAATCATTTTTTATTCATTCTATGTATTCATTCAGTGGTATCAAAGCGTTATTCCGATATATATATATATATATACACACACACACACACACACACACACACACACACACACACACACACATATATATATATATATATATATATCCGTGTGTGTGTGTGCACATGCATATGTACATAAATATACACATTCAGTACATATACACACGTGTACATATACCTAAACACATATACATCTGAATCTAATCTGTATGCATACAGTAACACACACACACACACACACACACACACACACACACACACACACACACATATATATATATATATATATATATATATATAAACCCTACGTATAAATGACAGAATATAATAAACATATTCTTTTGAACAAATTTAACAACATTAAGTCAATGAAGATACATACTGGAAGATACATAAATCAGGGGAAATAGTTATTTTATACTTTTAGGCGATGTTTGTGTCTACATTTTGCTATGAGTTCACTTCGATGTTTCAGTAATTTTCCCTGGCCTTTATATTTTATTATAAGTATATTCTCCAGAAGACAAAGATTAGAGCGGTGTCTGAACTTCTTAGGTGTCTTGGCTCTGGATATGAATTTCTACTCAAAATTTGTTGTGAGACCTTTGTCAATAAGATCCAAATATTGCCTGTATAAAGCTGTTTGGTTTTAAGAGACCTGTTGTTGAAGGAATTATATAATCATTATTTTCAATTCACATCAGACATTCAAATGTAGGTCTACTTCAGGCTTAGATTTTCCTCGGGGAAAATGGTTGCCTCATATACCACGTTTTTAGCAATGCATTTACCTTTAACAGGACACTCAGCTTTCCTTCTGAAATTGCATGTGGGGTTAATATCCATTGCTCCACTGGTTAGAAATCTACTTAGGTGTTTACAATTGTGGGCTGAGATGATCCTTTCTATTTTGCTAACACAAGAGTAACTAATTTTAACTGCTTTTTCTATTAAATTTTTTGATAAGGAATAATCACTATGTTTATCTATTTCTTTTAAGAAGAAACAACCTATATTAATATTGGAAAGTCTGCAAAATGGTGGTTTGAACCATATGCCTTTACTTTTTCTATTTTTAGAATTTTTAGAATTATAGTTTTAATGAATAATTATTATATTTAAGTCTCTCGGGTAATTTAATTTAAATCTCTTGAGGAATTATATTAGGCACTTTTACTGTTCTACATCTTTCACTGTGTTCTGAATGTTTTAAAATGTCCTCAGCCAAACACTATTTTAAGATAAATTTATAAAAGTTTGTTAAATTGAATATATATATAGGTCAGATTCTTAGCCAGTAAGTGACACAGTGTTTCTTAACTCCCATTAACAATATTTTCATTCAACCTTTAAATCAAAATGCAACATTGTAGCGTATGTCATATTAAGTCAGGTCTCATCAAACCTTAAAGTTTACTGCAAATAATCATAGGGTGCTCTGTCTCTTTTCTCCCCACTTTTGTCCAATTGATTAAATTTGCCACGATATCAGTCGAATTTAGTTTTGACGGCGTCATGTACAGGCAAGATGATGGCGTTTCGATGGGTTCCCATTTGGGACCCATTTTAGCAAATATCTTTGTTGGGTTCCAGGAAGATAGTATGTTATTGAAACCTAATAAACCTGACGTTTATTTTTGTTAAGTCGATGGCAAGTTTTGTTTCTTCGATAACGTGATTGAAGCGGACCAATTTTTTGTGACCCTTAATAATATGCATCCAACTTTAAAATTTACACAGGAAACGGAAGTTGATTTGTCTCTTCCGTTTCTTGATGTTTTGGTTAACAGATCTTCATCGGATTTTTTTTTACTTATGATTAGCATAAACCGTCATTTTCTGGTTTATATACGTGTTAGGATTCTTTCTGTCCCATAAAACGTAAAATTAATTTAATTAAAGCCCTTACCTATAGGGATCTTTTCTAAAATTAAGTATATATCCCCATGCTTTTCAGGTTTCATGTACAAATTCATTTTCAAGTCTTTTTTCGCATTGCTCTTTCGACTGTCATACCTGAAACTCCTCTCTCACGTGACAAAAGCCTTATGGATTGAGTTGAATCTTTTCTAATCGATCTTTTTAGCTCTAAGTTTAAATGATGATCCCTCTTCCTGTTGGAACAGCCGCTTTCCTCTGTAATGTTTCCTACTTTTAAACCTATTCAACGTACACTTGATGGATCTTGAATGTACTTGGAAGATGAAAGCCAGAGTATAAATGTTGGTACCATTACATAAGGTCTGAATTATATTTTTCCTCTCAACATTACTCAGTTAGGAAGACAGCAGCGCTGGCCCAAACGATTATAAACTGTTCTATTTCTCACTGAATAACTCAAAGGGTTGTTTTAGTAATTCTTATGACAAATGGTGTCAAGATGGCAAAATGTCTTATCTGAAAACCTGAAAAATGATAATCATTTAGTTTATTGTTCTTTTAGATAGTAAACATTTTGTGATATGGATAATTATGCTGTTTCACGATTTGGACAATTTTGCTATTACACACATTCCCACACACCACACACACACACACACATATATATATTTGTGTGTATGTGTATATATATATATATATGTAAGCAAATATGTGGATATAGATCCGACAGTATGAAGATAGATATTATGCCTGCCTCATAAATCCGTCTAAGATTTTTATTATGAATATATTTTAAAACCTTCACGGAATAAAAAAAAATTAAAACTACAATATTACCTGCTAGATCTAACTGCAGTTCATTAAATAACACCAGCAACCAACATATTGCATCCGATTCTTGCATCTACTAAATCTCATGCAACAACAGTGATTTAAAATATGTGGGTGAAACATGTAGGTCCGTAAAATCTCGTGTTTTCGAACACAAACGAGATATTCGCCTCGGTAATTTAAACAATGCTTTATTTGTACACACAACTAAATCTGATCATAATATCGATTTTTGATATCTAACTCACGCACAGTGAATACTAGACCCGGCCTCTTTAATATTTCCCCTTTTCTGTCAAGATTAATGCTGGACAAACGTACTTATAAATTTTAGATTAAAATAAAATTCTTTTTCATTTAAAATATACTCTATTTTAGGAATACATTTTCACAACATCGCCCACGTGACGCCCACGTGATCGTATTGCGAAACGGAACGCTGATCTAAAAAAATTCAGTTATTCTGTTTTGATTAGTCTTTTGTCTATCGTCTTTTCATGTTGACTTGAATATCGTCTAATTTTAATTATGTTTTAATAACTATGTCCTGAAGAAGGTCTACTAGACCGAAACATCTGACGTCGACATTGAAACAACATTAAAACAGCATACTTGATTATTGGGAATTTTGTTTTTCCATATTTTTCTTGTGTGTGTGTGTGTGTGTGTGTGTGTGTGTGTGTGTGTGTGTGTGTGTGTGTGTGTGTGAGTGAGTGAGTGTATTTATATATCTGTGTGTGTTTGTGTCTGTATGTGTGTGGGTGTATATGTGTTAAGTAATGGAATTATAGTGGAATCATTATGTGTATGTCGTTATTTTAAAGAAAGACAGACCAATTTATTTCACCAGAGCCCTTTTAAATGACGCCGGATCATCAGATAGCACTTCCAAACATGAAACGAAAAATGAAATAAAATTTGATGGGTAGTGTAAGTTTTTGTAATTTAACAGAGAGTGTAAAAGAAGTAGTTAGAGAGACATGGTAGTGTTTAGGGAGGGTTTAATTTCATATCTATGTCAATCATACTTAGTATTGGGGAGGACGAGTGACCAGACCTTGACCAATTTAAACGGTTAACTTAACGGAAGTGAGATATTGAAATGGGAAGGGAGAAGAGAGAAAAGAAAAAGAAAAAAGAAAGAAGAGGGAGAGGGAAGTAAAGAGAAAGAGGCTGTAAATGTGTTTTAACAATTTATGTAAAAAATAGATTTTAATTCTTGATAGTAATTTAGATGTCTAAAAAAAACGAAGAAATTAATTTGATGCTTGTTATCAATTTAAATATTTATTTTTTTTACAAATAGTTTAGGGATTTAATATAAGTTAAATACTGTATTTATTAACACATTCATGGAGAACGTATTAAAAATTTTTAACACTATAACAGTTTGTTTACCCGACCAATCGTACTTTTTTAATATTGTAAAAGACAGTTACGGTAACACCTTTATCAGTTTGAATCTAATTTATGAATGTAATTTGCAATTATTTTTAGATGGGTAATCTTTCTTACATAAATTTTAGGTTTCGAATAAAGATGGAGTAATATTTGAAGGTAATATTAAAGATTTTGTTTTTTTTTCATATATATATATCACATACATACTCATGCAAATCCCATATATACATACGTTCATTTACATGCGCAATTACACACATAGACACACATGTAGCGATATACACAGGTACCTATACATATTCATACATAAATTACATACACATACATTTGCAAATAATTACATATATTTATATTTAAATTTATTTAAATTTTTCTTTAATTTCACAGTGAATGTCTAACGTTAAGTTATGATTTTAGTGTTTAAATATCGAAACAAATATTTCTAATTTAATATTTTACTATCAATATCGATAGTTAAAGATTGATATATTTAAATTTAAATGAAATTATCAATTTAAAATGAAAATACCTCCAGATGGTAAATATCCAATCTCACAATTAGAGAATATTAGAAGAGAAAGTGAGATTAATGTCCATCCATATATATATATAAGCATATAAAAAACAGATCTATACCCATAAACATCCACGAATGCATATGTATTTATATTAGTATCTTTTACATATATTCACACATGCTACAAATATTAACTCTCAAATATTTACATCTATATACATATACACACATCCATACATAGACCACATGCAATTTTATATCCATGTCACTATACACACACACACACACACACACATATATATATATATATATATATATATATATATATATATATATATATATATACAAAATATATATACATATATATACAAAAATACCTAGCTAAAACCTACGCATGCACCATACACACAAAAACATACATACATATTCATACATATATATATATATATATATATATATATATATATATATATATATATATATAAACATATATACATATATACACATGCGCCTACAATTCATAGATATACATATATGCATATATACACCCTTATCCAAAATGCACATACATCCATATATAAAATCACATTCAAAGTTCATCTACATTTTTGTATACATACGATTATGCAACCGCATCCATGTGTTCATACATTCATTTCAAAATGTGACGTCACCCTTGTCTCTTCCGTGCTATCCTATGACGATCTAACCCTTGGATGATTTGGATGGAAATCTGGTTAGATTCGGCATCAGCTTTATCGTTCCCAGCTCGCCTCCAACGTCTGCTTACCGAAGTAACTGCTTTGATTTCTAGTCTAACCTACCCACGTTGTGATTTGATCTTAGGTAGACGAAATCAATCAGGCGTCGAGTCGTAGTGCAAGCCGAATTCGGGGAATACAGAACTGCGTCTTTCTCTCAAACCGCCGCTATAGATACGTGACACTTTGCGTTTCTTAGGCGAGTCTTAATATTTTAAGCTGTTTTTCAATAAACTGGTTTTTGGTATCTTCAGGCGATATTCGTAAAACTTGTTTTGGTGGTCTGAGTCTAAGTCGTTCTTCAAAAAAAAAATTGTTTGTAGTTAGAAGTCTATATCGGTATGCGTGGAAATCTTTCAGTCAGCTCCAGCGAGTCTGGTCTCCGAGCTCACAGCTCAACTCTGTGACTCCAACTGTCACCAACTGCCGCAAACTGTGTCTGTCCAAATCTGACTGCGTCTGCGTTTCTGTGGGACATTGCTCTGGGGACGTGCGTTTATATGGACGCCGACCAAAACCGGATGGGGGCCTGTCGTGATTTAGGTTCCTCGATAATTCCAAATCCGCAATAAGAATTTCCTTTGTTTTCGGACAGGAAAATTTATCACTTCCCATTTTTGGAAGTCAATTACTTTCTGTTTTAGAGGGGTGCTTAAGGGAATGTCCTCTCAAATTCTTCCTTTCTCATATTGGTATCTCACTCCAATCTCCTCAGAGGGCGTCAACAGGTTTCCTTTCTTTCTAAAATTGGTATCTCACACCAATCCCCTCAGAGGCGTCAACATGTTTCCCTTCATTCTCATATGTTTACATTCGCCCATCTCTCACGCCACCATTCAGCCAATGAACGCTCGGCAGTGTGGGTGTGGTTAGACTGGCCTCAGTTTACAATTATCGTTCAAAGAAAAAAAATTATCTTCCTTTTTCTTTTCTTTCTTTTACACCGACTAGAACCCCCACGAATCGTACTGGGGACATTAAATCTCTATCTTAACTTAATGTCATCTGGAATTCATCAACGGGATTTACGCCAAGTTATTATCTGGGTGGTCAACTGAATCTCTTTGTCTTCCTCAACATCATCGCATTCTGTCGCCAACAGTCTGTCCAGGTAACAAACTTTTATCATGGCAAGTTCTGGAGATAAAACAGGTGGCTCTCTTCCAAAACCAAATGATATCTCCAAAAGATAGTTAATGGCTTATTCTTTTCCTTTTTCTCTTCTTCCTTCCCTTTTCTTTGGGGTGGTCTCAGCTAATTCTTTCTCGGTCGCATGCTTGACCCAATTTCTGATTATCTTCTAGCATTCTGCTTTGTAAGCATCTTGACCAATTTGAAATTTTCATTATTGCCTCGGGCAGATTGCTATCTACCTTTCCTCGCCGCGTTATGGCATAAATTAATTCTGACAGATCCGAGATCTTACGAATTTTCTATCTTCTGCAAAAAAATACTTTTCTTCGCAAATGAAAATAAAATCATTACCCACTTTTCTTTTGATAAAAAAAATAACATCGCTCAGTACGTCTCTCGTGATAGCTTCTTCTCGCCTTAAGTATTTCTCGCTGTTAATTTCCACGCATAATTAATTATCCATTTAGCATAGCTAAATAGTGTCACAAAAACCAAAAATAATATTTTCCTTTCTATATAGTTGTTTCTAAATATATTTAGTTAGATTGGGGTGGTTTTTATGTCTACATTTAATAACTAACCCGTTATGTAATATGTCCGGATCTTTATGCCTTATTATTAGGATTTTCTCTTTTATGCACAAGTCCCTTCGGTCTCTGAAATTTATTGGAGTTATAGCCCTCGAGGCGATTTTCCATTTTATTTGTGGGGTTAATTTGCTCTCCAACAAATCCCAATAATGTTTTGACAGTGCCGTTTGGTGCTTTTTAGATTTATTATGGCGATGGTTATAAAAACGTTGCTTCCAATTTCCCGCCGATATTCCTATGTATATCTTCTTTTGTTCAATATCTTCCTTGGGGAAAATTGTAGCTTCGTATATTACGTTTTCTGCCATGCATATTCCCTCTACTGGACAAACGGATCCTTCCCTGCAATTACAGATAGATTTATGTAGTTGATTATTATGAAATTCACTTAAAAATTTGCTATTGTGAGAGCTAATAATTTTTTCTACATTGGTCATGCAGGAATAACTAATTTTTAAATTCATTTTGTTGAATATCATTTTAAATAGTTCATCTTTTTTAAAATGTTTTTCTATTAGTTTAAGGAAGTATTTCCCTATATTAATATTCGAAAATCTACAGAAAGGCGGGTTGAACCATATAATCTTCCTTTTCCTATTTTTAGACTTAGAGGATGAGTTATTAATTGATTCATCTATATAATTTAGTGTTTGTTTAAATTTAATTTTTAATAGGGCTTGATTGTATGTTGATTTATTTTGGTTAAAAATAGTTTTACTAGAAGATAGTTTGTTTATTCTTGTATTTACTGTATTGGAATTAGGTTTATAATTACTTTAGGCTGGTTTGAGTCGATATTTATGTATATGGGCGACTGGTTTTCCTTTTGGAAGGGTTTATAAGTGTTATTGTCAAGATCAAATGTTACATCTAGAAAATTTACTATTTTTAGGTTAGATGATATTTCGATTTTAAATCCTAGAAATTTGAATTCCTTAATTATTTTCTTCTGTAGTTGGGATGTTAGAGGACCATTGGTGCTAGATATAACAATTATTCCATCATCCCTGTCAAGCCCTACATTTTGGGAGTTAAGGAATCTGCTCAGAATATCTAAAATGTATATACCTATTAGGTCTGCTATTTGAGCAGAATCAAATGCTTCCATTGGAACATCGAAATTGCCTCTGTTTTTTTTTAATCCAAGTTGTGTCATTAAGTCTTAGTATAGATTGTCTAGAATCCATTATAATTTTTACTTCTTCGTCAGTAATTTCAGTATAATTTTTAGCAAAATTTAAGCTATTTTCTAATAAATCTTTAGAAATGGAGGGGTAGAAGTCGATAATGTCTAATTGGATAAAAGTGGCTTTATTTTTAGACTTTAGATTTTGGAACCAGTTAATGGCGTCAGATGAATCTTTCTAATATAGATTTGTTTATACTTTTTAGAATATTTTTGGAAATTATTCATAACTCTGATTTGGAGGGATTTATTAGTCTGGAATGTATATTATTTTGAAAGTTAGGTTTATAGTCTTTAAAAAGTAGGTACATATATATATATATAAAATATGTGAAATTATTTATTCGAAAATTATAACATGGATATGTTATAAAATCACTAAAAAATAGCCATTTTGTTTCAACACTTCTCGTGTCTTATCAAGTGATGGTGTTGAATGTCATTCAACGCCATCACTTATATATCATATATATATATCGATAAGTATTCATAATTAAGTAATTCATCGAGTCTAGAAGAAACCTCAACAGAATGCAGAAAGCACTGGACGGCCGTTTCGTCCTATATTTGGGACTCATCAGTAGAACTGAAACCCGAACAGATACGATATGAGGCAAATGCCATACCAACTGTATCAACGGTTCTGGGTGATGAAGACGTAATGAATTCGACTCGATATAGCGCCACTCAATCAGAAATTCCGTGGTGAAACTTCTCCGAGTTTCTCTTTTACCCATAGGACTGTGCCTCCCCCCGAGCTATGACTATTATCCCCAAGCTGCTCACCCCAGAGCATTAGAAGCCGGTTCAAGCAAGGATAAATACAGAGAGAAATAATTAGGAGCATTTGAAATAATCATAACCTCTACTGAATGCAGAAAGCACTGGACAGCCGTTTCCTCCTATATTTGGGACCCATCAGCAGTACGCATCCACTACCGAGAATTGAAACCCGAACAGTTACGATATGAGGCAAACCAACGAATTCGACTCGATATAGCGCCAATCAAACTCTGTGATGATTCCCAAATATACGACGAAACGGCATTCTATTGAGGTTTCTTCTAGACTTGATGAATTACTTAATTATGATTATTTCAAAACCTTTTAATTATCTCTCTCTCTCTCTCTCTCTCTATATATATATATATATATATATATATATATATATATATTAATTTTTTATTATACTATATTCTTTTTAAGAACAGTTAAATGTATTAGAATCCATTATATTATGTAGGATTATTTTAACATCAAGTTTAAGTATGTATATGAGGTTACATTTTTTAATTTATGACTATGACGGCAAAAATAATATAATATAATAAAAATTAAAAAGGAGAATATTTCAAATCGTACTTAAATAAAAAGTATTATGATCAAAAAACCCCCGAAAATCTTTAAATTTATAAAAGAAAAAAAAATGACGTTGAAATTTTTTTACTGTTAACAATAATTTTTTTTTTTTAAAAATCCAGACGACATCCATTCAACTGATGTCAGGTTTCATTGTAAAATACATCCCTACCCCTTACCAAATTGTAGCTAATAACTGATACAATGATACTGAAATAAGGAAAATCTAGACATCCTTGTTCAATTTAAGTAGAATATTCTGTAACCATGGAAACGTGATTTTAGCTGTGTCTTTAAAACCCGGTAATTTTTGAAAGTTACTCCAAAATTCGCTTGAAGATGAAATGGAACTAATGCTTTTAATTTAATTGCAAAATTAAATTCGGGGTTTTTAGCTTCTATCTTTGAAACATGGTTGGAACTGTGTAGCGAAA
>CAHIKZ030000223.1:2387500-2402500 GCA_903632075.3 Acanthosepion pharaonis
TTTCGATCAAGAATCATATCCTGCGCTTACACATCTCTAAATTCCCCAAATTAGACAAACTGTCTATCAAACTTGAGTCCCCACCATCACAACCAAACTGAATGCCTTTGGTTTACTGTAATACTGAAAATGGCAAGTGGATCGGGATGAGGACTTTTTAGCAATCCCTGGGTGATTTAGACTATCCGCTCTGGTAAAATCATGTACATCAACACGAATAATGATACAGATATTTATTTCAAGGATGACAAACTCAACATATCATTCTCTTCATTAATCGATTTGGGATTACGCACGGCCATATTGTTTGGAATAACTTTCATTTTCTTCGGTAAATCTAATCAGTTCTACCTCTAGATAATCGCTGAAGATTATTCACACATCCCAAGACCAGAATTGAAGAAAATAGAAGCTGATACAGACCGCGATTGAAATACCTCCCACATTTCAAAGCGAGGCAAAAAAGATAAAATTTATTCATTTGATATTCAAAATGACATTCTGCAAATGGTTGTCTCTGTTCGCTATGGATGTTTCAGAAGATTTCTAAAGTTTTCATCACCCGGAACTTCGATCGGTTTGAGGTCTTCCAGAAGGCTTTCCTTTTTGAAGCGCTGAAATTGTGGCCCTTTAATCTACATCCCATAACAGAATCGACACTCTAGCCGGAAAAGCATCATTTCTTCGTATCAAGAAATCATCAGGAAAAGCTCTCCACATTGCAATTACTGACTGACCAGTCTTAAAAAGAAACGTTTCAAAAGAAAACGTACATTCTGTCCCGGTCCTATACATGATGGTAACTGACGGTTAATGGAAAAAATGGTAAAACATTATTTAGATGAGGACGCCGTAGCCATTCTCTAAAGGTCACTGCGAGCACAAAGATGACAGTTTAAAATGCCGTATGCATTTCTACTGCAGCCTCTATTTTGTATTGCATGTGACGTCGTCCCCCCTGGTCGCAGCGTCGACTGTGTCGTTCGATCCCGTTCGCGACGCCAGCTGTTCGCTCCTCGCTGCTCCAAGTGTGACGTTCTAACCCTTTGGTTAGATGAATACCAGCCTCGTCGTTCCCAACCCGCTTCCAACGCCTGGTTACCAGGGTAACTGCACTGATCTCCGGTCTGCCTACCCACGTTGTGATTAGATCTTAGACAGACGGGATCAAACAGGGATTGGGCCGTATGCAAGCTGAGTCCAACGGGGGTGATAACACACAAGAAAAATAAAAACTCACAAGGTCAAAAATATTGAAGAAAAAGGTAACAACTTTTTATATCTAATTGCTCGTTACACAAGATTATTCCTACCTCCCGACCCATTTTGTGGACTGTGGCACCACGCTTCTACCAAGCAACTTTAAGGCTTCGAGTTGCCTGCTCTCTAGAAATTTGCATTTCGGGGTGTGGTTTGGTTTCAACACTGGGCGCTGATCTCTCTCTCTCTCTCGCCGTCCGCGCTGCAACTGATTTCTGTCGGTTGGGGTCTCGCTTTTATTGATGCAGTCAAAACTGGGGTGGGTCTGTCGGCGCCAGGGTTTTCTTGATAATTCTAAATACGTATCCACCCTTCTTATTTCTGATTAGGGATTTTCCATTTTCGGTAACTTACTTTCACTCCTACTCCCTTACTGTGCCTCTGGGGGCGTATACCCGCTTCCCCGCTCCTTTGTATGTCATGTGACCGCTCTTGGCCAATGGGGTCCTGGTCGGCATCTTTCCTCCTCTCTCGCACGTCATGTGACCGCTCTCGGTCTTGGTCGGTGTCTCTCCTCCTCCCTCATGTATCATGTGACCGCCTTCGGCCAATGAGGCTCTGGTCGGTATCTTTCCTCCTCCCTTCGTGACGTCTTTAATCGGGCGTGGACAATCCGTGGCTTTGTTCTGGGGGAAGAAGCACCTTGCTTAAAGAAACAAAAATTTAAATTGCCTTTTTCGTACGTGACCGAAATGACGCTCTCGGTTTCTTTTTTACACGCGGTATTTGTCAAACAGTTTATCGCTAATTGGATACGATCTAAGAAAGGGATTTTCAGACCTGTTGGCGTTTCTCTGAACGCAACAAAAATATTTCATTCTCCTCCGGCTGATAATAAAAATCTGTATTATCTCAAAAGAACGACATCACTTTGGGTGGCTTTTTTCCAACTCTAGAAATTGTCTGGGTTTTTTTTCGTATTAATGGTTTGTTTTCATATCCTTAGATACACTTCCCCATCCCCTTAGACTTTACTATCATCTCAATGACACCCTTTTCATTTGTTACTTATCAATATTTTTTTTCATTGTCCCTAAAATTCGTTTCTCCAACCAATTGATAACAAACTTCCATTTTTCGTGGACACGGAAGTAGGTCAGGTGTTTGACCGGGATATCTTCCAACATCTGTTATGTATCAATCGAGCGTGTGTGTGTATTCGCTTATGACCTGGTTTTCGTATTATATTTTTTCTTTCTTTTTCTTCTTCTCTTTCTCTCTCCCAGATCGCTTGAACGCAATTAAAGAATTATTCTCAAAACCCAAATATTTTTCAGCTCTAAATAATTATCAAATGGTTGACAAACCGTAAAAAACAAATCATATATTTATGAATATTTCTTTTCGGCCTGCCAACTTATGCATGGTGCCACAGCACTTGTTACACATATTGCTGAGCATTTAACACATCAGCATTGATTTGATTTCGATGAATGACTATTGGTATTTGGAAGAAATTCGCAACTATTTTTGAAGAAAGTCATATAATTATATCCGGGAGCGCTAAAATTTAAATTTCAGAACGGTTTTAGCGGTCACGTACTGACACAGCGTTCCTTACTCCAACACTACAATTTGTTTCTGACAATAATGGATTCTATAATACTTACTCTATTACAAAAAATGATTATGGATATGTCGAAAGTACTTGGTAATAAAACAAGTATGTATAAACACGGTGATTTTCTCACATCTTTCAGTAAGGACATCAAAAACCTATCCGAGAGTATGAAAGGATCTTAACGAAAATGAGTAAACAAAATATGTCTAAACTGTACAACGAAACATGTATTACGAAAATATTTTAGATTGTTACAATCAATGTTCGGTAACTTTTGACGAAAATGATTTACATTTGTAAACAGAAAACCATACGTTTGCTAATTAACATTATATTCTACGCTGTATTGAGCACGTTAAAAATAAATGCTGAAGAACAGTGAATTCTAAATCAGTTTCTTCTTTCTCTTTAGTTGAATACCCCACACACACACTCACACATATATATATATATATATATATATATATATATATATATATATATATATATATACACAAACATATATATATATATATATATATATATATATATATATATATATTTGGATCAGTTTTGATATTTTATATTACTACGATCCACTTGGATTATATACCAACGATTTTACATTTAATATATATATATATATATATATATATATATATATATATATATATATATATATATTATCAAGTTTCTAAATAATGAAAATTAATTAAACAATAGACATGAGTTAACGGGTTTTTGCCGACATCATCAAATTTTCACATTAAATAATTTGCATAAAAACAAACAAACAATTAAGTAATAAATACAAATTTTAAACTCCACAGTCTAAATAAAAAGTTTAAAAGCCCTACCCAAACATTAAAAAAAACTTATGAAGTCGTCAAAAAAAATGTTAGGTAATTATGACAGTCTTATATACACAAAACCCTTTTAGGAAAGAAAAAAAAAATAAATAAATCTCCATAGACACTTCACGGTTAACCAGATACGCCAATCCTACCCTGTCTTGACCTCTTTGAATGTAACTGAGATATTCATACAAATTATTAAACCTTACCCCCCTCATTTAAATAATTGCTCTAGCCGTTACCATAGTATTTTTAATTTTAATAATAAATATGCTTATAAAAACACGTAAATTTCAAGAATTATTTATTTCAAAAAGATTCGCTTGAAGATGGAATAGAACTTCATACTTTAATTCAATTTAGTTCAAAAATTATATTGAAGTTTTCGGCTCTTGTTTTGAAACATGAGAACTCTTATGTAGCGAAGGAATCATATTTTAAAATGAAGAATTATTTATATATATATATATATATATATATATATATATATATATATATATATATCAAGCATTGCTGGTCGGATCGAGAAGCTGGTAGCCAAATTTGATGCCAATATCGAATTTTAAGTAAGACCTCATGCTAAACGCCTTTCTCCTCATACCTATTTTTTGTTACAATTAAATTTAATCCTTATATAATAATTGTTGTAAAATGGGGAACTACTTTTCAATATTCATATATATATATATATATATATATATATATATATATATACATGTAAAAGAAAAAGTGGAAAAGGTTTTGTTGTCACGTGTTTCGTTATTTAGGATTTCATTATGCTGTTAGGAAAATACATTAGTTATCTGACAAGAGAAGTGAAGAAATGAAATCAAAAAGAAGAAAATCTCAATGAAATCAGCTAAATTTTGAAAAAAAAAAATATAATTAAATTTAACATTTAAAGTAGCCCCGTTTCTTACACGTCACAGCAACATAAAGTCCTAAAGGACGACATGTGTCACGAGAAAACCTCTTTCAATTTGTCATAAATTTACCCCCAATATTGTTCCTAATATATAAGATTATCTATCTTATCTCTAATATATATATATATATATATATATATATATATATATATATATATATATATATATATGTCCTATATATATATATATATATATATATATAACATAACGTAATTTAGATCTTGAAAATATATTTCATTTGAGCACTGGTGAGTGATAAGCTAATTCTGTAAACGGCAGCCATCAGCGCTAATGCAAAGTTCTTCAGTAAAAAAATGGAGCACTTTGGCATCTGTTTACCTTTGTAGAAACAATACACTAGATTAATAGTGTAACTCTGCCGGGTGGACATAGCTCAATGGTAGGTGGGTTTCGATCCCGGCATTAGGCATTCGTATGTCTAGTCGCACTTTCGAGCTGCGAAACAGTATTCTCTGCGAAGGACACACACACACACATATATATATATATATATATATATATATATATATATATATCAGTTAGGGAGGCTAATTTGTATATAGATAACTATAAAGAAATAATTTTCAATCACGATGATTAAAGAGAAAAAATTTGACGTCACGAATCGAGTATTATAAATGCACTAATCGAAATTTCATACATAAAAAATTTGTCTACTAACAGAAAACGCATTAATTGAATGCGCATTAATCAAGGGATCTCTGTATATTTTCATATTCAAGAACTGTATTGGAGAAATTTTATGACAAAATGTATAACGTTTACTTGTGATGCGTTTCGTTCTTCAGAATTCCCTTTAATGTTGGTAGGACTTACAAATGCGTACGACAATTTCATATATATATATATATATATATATATATATATATATATATATATATATATATATATATATTATGAAATGGACAAAGTCCGACTATTATTTTAAGACATTTTTTTATGATCATACGTTCCTTTTATAGAGATAAATATTTTAGATACAAATAAACATAAAAAATGTTTTAAAATAATTGTCAATTTCATAACGTGTGACGTCATTTGTCTACATTTGGATACGCATCGAGCAGATATGAAAGAATGAGAGAAAAATCATGGAGAATAGTGGTTTAAAAACCGTAAAATCGACCTTACTAATCGAAACGCTCCTCTGTGGCGCAATCGGTAAAAGCAAGTCAGGCTATATGACGGTTCCATCTAGACTGCAGGTTCGATTCATGTCAGAGGACGCATATTTTGTATGAAAATTTCTCGGACATTCAGGTCGGTAAATGTTGTTAATACTGTTTATTATCAACAGCATTTACTCAAATATTTGTATCTATAAAAAGAACGTATAAACATAAAAAAATATAGACGCATGTATTTTTTCCGGGCTTTGTAGATGCACAAGGCAGCGAAAAAAGAGCAGATTGAGAGCGTCGGAATTAACACTCTTACAAAAAGTGTTGCTTCAGTTTCTTGCTATTTTACTACTCTTATTCGTTGCGCATCAATAACAAAAACATCATATATATATATATATATATATATATATATATATATATATATATATATATATACCCGTTGATTTTCTTCTCTCTGGTTGGTTAAAAGGAAGTCGACTATACCAAACCAAGACTTTTGGAAAAAATTAAATTATGAATGCAAGAAGTAACTTCTTCCAAGCCACAAGAAATCAGTTGACGCGAATCACGGGCGAGCCGAGAAGCTGGTAACGAAATTTGATGCCCATATCAGATTTTAAATAAAACCTCATGGTAATCGGTTCTCATATATATATATATATATATATATATATATATATAAATATATATATATATATATATATATATATATATATATATATATAATTATTTATTTAAAAATATGATTCCAAATCGCTACATATACTAAGGGACTTTGGATTATTTACCTAACCAGTTCCTTCCTATTTTTATATATTTTCACACACACACACACATATATATATATATATATATATATATATATATATATATATATATTGTAACAATTATAGTTAATCATTAAATTATAATTATTATAAAATTGGGAGTTAAATACTCTATATATATATATATATATATATATATATATATATATATATATATATATATATATATATATATATATATAGTTGTGTGTGTCTCTGTGTGTGTAATAAGTGTATGTATATAAATAAGACAAAACGAAAACATTTCGGAGGCGACTCGTATTGCTTGCTCATGGGATTTATCAAGGAAAGAATAAGGAATTATTTTGACAAAAGGATTTATGAACAAAAGTAAAAATGTTAATTTTTCAATTTCAGAGAAGCTCATGAATATTCAACAGGTTAACAGAAAAGACAAAGTAAAATCAGGAGAATACTAAATGCCATAATTCAATATTTCATAAACGAAATCAAGAAAATTATGTTGTTTTTAAATACAATTAATATATAAAGAATGGAGTTCAATTATGGTATGAGATAAATTCAATAATATATATATATATATATATATATATATATATATATATATATATATATATTCCCAAGAGGATAGACTACAGGTGGAACTCAATGTCCAGGACAGAGTAAGAATATAATTTTAATGTCTCAAGCACTAATATACCATTGTTATAATTTATTACTTTGGAAACTTAATAACGATTCAAATTAAGACCTACAAATTAAAAAAAATATTTTTGAATGTATAGATCTGAAATTTGGATCGTGATTACGATTCAATGTAATAAATTACAACCATGGCATATTAATGTTTGAGCCTTTATATATTTTATATATATATATATATATATATATATATATATATATATATATATATATATATATATGTGTGTGTGTGTGTGTGTGTGTGTGTGTGTGTGTGTGTGTGTGTGTGTGTTTAACTCATATAATTTAAATCAAAAGAAGAATTGATATTTAAATCCCTGATTATAACCGTTAAATTTCGAATAGATTTGCTCCAGACAATCAATTATCTGCTGCTTTATTTTATTTAAAAATTTTTTTACAATAAAATGTCGTTTAATGAAAAACTGCCCTGAAATTCAGGAAGGCAATAAGTTAATATATATATATATATATATATATATATATATATATATATATATATATATATATATATAAACTTATTTTCTTATGTATATAAATATATATATATATGAATTTTTCTTTTTAATATATGTATATATATATATATATATATATATATATGTATATATATTTATATACATGTATATACATATATATATATATATATATATATATGTTTTTACTTTATCAATATATATATATATATATATATGTATATATATATATATATATATATATATACATATATATATCTACATATATATATTTACATATATATACACACTTTTTTTCATTTTTATATTGTCTTTATTATATATATATATATATATATATATATATATATATATATATATATATATATATATATATATATAAAGTATATAATTGGTATACACGGAATGAATTCCAATAACCAACAATTACTATTCTTAAAAGAGTGCTCAATACAAAGTAGAGCAGATATAATTATTTTTATAAAAAATTTATAACATAAGTATGTTATAAAATCACTACAAAAATAGCCATTTTGTTTCAACACTCTGTGTCTTATCAAGTGATGGTGTTGAAAAGAAAATAAATGGTTTTAAAAGTTTCAGATTAATTAACGATCCTACACTAGGGGGAGCATTGTTACAAAAGCTAGAATAACCAATCAAAAAAACGAAGTACAGAAAAGATTCAAAAGCTTGACAACAAAATCCTGCTATTATAGCTATTTAGATCTTTAAATACGTGTAATATTAAAAATAATTTATACTAACTAATAATTATAAATTTATATGATAAAATTTAATATTAAAATTAAAAACTGGCAATTTTTAAAATCCAAATTTAATCACTATTAAGTTTAAAAACTACAAAATTATTGAGAAAAGAAAAAATATATATGTTTATTCAATTCATTTCTTCATTGAAATTACGTTGACAAGACAAAAAGCTACAATTCGTCCGGTCATCTGATAATACATGTATATATTTTTTTTTTTTTTTTCCGTTTTTATTTTAAAGTTTGTGAATATGGTCTTAAACTCACGCGTGACACAACAAAAAACACAATCAGATTATAATACATACGCATCCAGACATAATTAGATACATACACACATACACACACACACACACACACACACACAAATACACACACACTAAAAAAAAAAAAAAAAGGAAAAGGTGTGGGGAATACATGAACAACTCCACAGCCCTTTACGAAAAAAAGGAGACGTGAAACTAAACATATACACACACACAGTTAAATGTGAATACACTCTACATACACATAGACACCGATATATACACAAACATACATCCACAATGGCATAGACATTGAGAAATCACAACCAGTAAATATTTCAGACTTAAATAAATGCTAACCACTATTGAATTATAACTTAAGGGAGCAAATATAAAAGATAAAAAATGTTTAAAATAATATTATTTAATATATTAAAACTCTAAAACAATAAATATCAATAAAAATATATATATTATTAATCATATAAGTTGATAATAGTTTCATTATATATTTGGCAAAGAAAACAGGATAAAGAAATCCAAAAATATATATATATATATATATATATACACGGCAGCAAAAAAACAAATTAACACACATAAAAAAAAAAAAAATTATATTCATACATACATATACGTACAGAAATACACACAAATAAATATATAAACATAAACATATACGTACATATACATATCTATGATAACAAGTACATATGTACGTACATATACATATAAACCTAAATACACACACATATATACACATAGACTTTTATGCACACATACTTAGATATATAAAAACAGTCATGATATACCAAATACACACACACACAAACTCATACATAATAGGTTCCAACACACACACCTATATATATACATACACAAACATACATAAAATATATATACACATACATACATATCTACAAATAAACATATATATATATACATAAATATATCTACCTGCAATAACAACCACCCATATATACATGCATACATAAAATACAAACAACTTTTCAACCAAATACATATATAAACGAACTAACATATAGATACATAAATATACCTTCAAACACCAACACACAGCAATATACATATAGTCTAACATACAAATATATAAACACATTCATACAAACAGAACTATACTTAAATATAAATACACATACACAATAAAATAAAATAGGACATACAGATATATATACATATATATATATATATCATATATATATACACACATACATACACACATACACATACATATATATATACAAATATATCGTGGCACAAAGCCGAAATCAAGGGGCATCCAGTGAGGAACGAACTCATTATCAGTCGCACCCAATCTAGCGAACCAAACCATTATACTGCCGTGATTTAATATACATACCTGTACATACTCATACATATACACATACACACACATACATACATATGCACACATACATATATATATGCATATATACATATATATATATATATCCAACCATATACACACACACACATATATATATATAGATATATATATACAAACATATATATATATATATATATATATATATATCTACATACATACATACATACATACATATACACACATACACACAAATACATACATATATACACACACCCATACACACATACATATATAGGCACACATACACATATACAGTAATAATTATTAACCTTTTCTCTCATAATCTACCTTACCTTCCCACATAATATATATATACATATATACACACACATATATATACATACATACATACCCCACACATACACCCTCACATGTAAAAAACCAAAAAAAACCCATAAATACATTTATACACCAACCTACACATCCTCAGTGCAAATACTCTAACCAACACATAAATAAATATATACATATTTACACCAACACTGATAACACTATGCAGGTAAACAATACACACTTATATCGTAAGTATGACCATTATGCAATAAAATACTAATCTATTAAAAAAATACAGCGACATATCATTATCATTTAAAGTATACGACCCCTACACTAAGTTAAATTTATAACGGTGTTTACAATTTACTGTCAGTTCATATCTTTGATTTAAGAGATCAGCCTTGTTTTTAAATCTAATAATTTCAAATTTTTCATTAAGGCATAGGTAACATGGGGTATATAGGGAGTTACATGTACGAGCTTTCGTAACCAAACTCCATTTAATCGTAGGTGTTTTGTTCTTATCTTTTAGATTCCAAAAATACTTGGATAATGAAGTCATGTACCTATATTCACTGTGATTAAAGGATTGCATATGCCCCGCCAGCATTCCTTGAATAAATAGTAGAGCCAATGTAAAACTTCTTTATATTTGGATTTTCAATTGTTGAAATAGTACCAAGATAGACTACAGAAGTAATCCCACAGTTATTTTGTAGTGGACAATTATTCGGATTCCTACAATTACATAAGTTGTTATTTGTATTCTTATAATTAGTATTGCAGTTAGTAACCTGTTGATTAGTCAAGCCTTTTGAATTCCTATACTTGTTAAAGACTATGTTGTTATGTTTTTTTAATTATCTGCTCGGTTATCAGCACAACTATAGCTTAATTTAAGGGTATTAGGATTAAATATTTTACTAAGTGGGTTAGTTTCAGGGTTGGGGAAATGTTTTTTGATTAGTTAATAAATATACGCCCTAACTTAGTTTTGACCATAACATTGAAAGGGGAGTGAACCAAATAACCTTTCTAGATCTTCTTTTTTTATTATGGTTTTGCAATTAACAGGGTTTTTTATATTGAATAGTGGTATTTTGTATCCACTATTTTTTAGTGCAGAATTATAAAAATCACTATGTTTATTGAAAACCTCCTTATTATAAGAGTTAGCGCTAATTCTAAATTCAATGGAAGTGGGTATATGTTTGATAACCGAAGGGGGATGGTTGGAATTAGGATGCACGTATAATGGGTTGGAATTAACTTTCACATATGGTTGGAAAATATTGTTAGCAAGATCTAGGGGTGACATCTAGAAAATCTACTTGTCTAACATTAGTAGTAACTATTGTCCTAAGACCCAAATCCTTAAATACCCTATAGATCATTTTCCTAATACGGTCTACCTTAATTTAGTTGAGTTTTTAACAACTAATAATCCATCATCTCTATATAATCCTACACTATCTGAATCTAGACAATCGAAGGCACTTAAATTATATAAAAGAAATAATCCAACCAAGTCCGAAGCTTCAGCAGAATCCAAGGAACCCATGGAAATGTCAAAATTGTTGTTGAAGACTTTTTGGTCCACTGTTCATCCTTGTAAATTAGAACAGAATTTCGACACTTCATGATGATATCAATTTATCAGAAATAGTAGAATATTCGGGCGAAGTCCAGTGTACATATATATATATATATATATATATATATTTGTGGATTTCTTTATCCTGTTTTCTTTGCCAAATATATAATGAAACTATTATCAACTTATATGATTAATAATATATATATATTTATTGATATTTATTGTTTTAGAGTTTTAATATATTAAATAATATTATTTTAAACATTTTTATCTTTTTATATATTTTCCCTTAAGTTATAATTCAATAAGTGGTTAGCATTTATTTAAGTCTGAAATATTTACTGGTTGTGATTTCTCAATGTCTATGCCATTGTGGATGTATGTTTGTGTATATATCGGTGTCTATGTGTATGTAGAGTGTATTCACATTTAACTGTGTGTGTGTATATGTTAGTTTCACTTTTTTTTTTTTTCGTAAAGGGCTGTGGAGTTGTTTATGTATTCCCACACCTCTTCCTTTTTTTTTTTTTTTTTTAGTGTGTGTGTATATTTGTGTGTGTGTGTGTGTGTGTGTATGTGTGTATGTATCTAATTATGTCTGGATGCGTATGTATTATAATCTGATTGTGTCACGCGTGAGTTTAAGACCATATTCACAAACTTTAAAAATAAAACGGAAAAGAAAAAATATATACATGTATTATCAGATGACCGGACGAATTGTAGCGTTTTGTCTTTAATTTCAATGAAGAAATGAATTGAATAAACATATATATTTTTTTTTTCTCAATAATTTTGTAGTTTTTAAACTTAATAGTGATTAAATTTGGATTTTAAAATTGCCAGTTTTAATTTTAATATTAAATTTTATCATATAAATTTATAATTATTAGTTAGTATAAATTATTTTTAATATTACACGTAATCTAAATAGCTATAATAGCAGGATTTTTGTTGTCAAGCTTTTGAATCTTTTGTGCTTCGTTTTGATTGGTTATTCTAGCTTTTGTAACAATGCCCCCTAGTGTAGGATCGTTAATTAATCTGAAACTTTTAAAACCATTTATTTTCTTTTCAACACCATCACTTGATAAGACACAGAGTGTGTTGAAACAAAATGGCTATTTTTGTAGTGATTTTATAACATACTTATGTTATAAATTTTTTATAAAATATTATTATATATATATATATACATGCATATATACATATATATATATATACATATGTATATATACATATATATTCATATATAAATATACATATACTTATTACAGATATACTTTATATAGTTATATATACACACATATATATATACGAACATATATACATATACATATATTCATACACTTATATATACTTATATAGAATTATATTTATACATACACAAACACACACACATATATATATATATATATATATATATAGATAGATAGATAGATAGATAGATAGATAGATAGATATAGGATGCGTTGAATTAATTGTTGTCTAAATTACGCAAAAATGAAAATAACGCTGATATCTTATTTTAAGATATATATTTACCAAAGGTACCCAAAATATCTTGAAATACTAAAGAGTAGATTTATTCAATAAAATTGCCATTGAATTCACCCATGGCTTCCGGTCGTCTTCAGAATCTTCCACATGATATTTTCCTTCATTTGTATTCGTTACAAATTAAACTCAGCACAATTTTCCAAGATTTTGACGTCGTTCTTGGGTAATATTCTTTCATTCAAATCAGTTAATTTGTTTTGGTGATGCTCGGTCTCAAAAAAAAAACTCTACAAAATTCACTAATTTTTATCCCTATTTTTTATGTTGGATGTGTGAAAGTGCTTCAACTATTTAACGAGAAAATCACAAATTGATGTTAAAAATTGCTGGCAAAAATGTTTGGTTTATTTTCAGATGGAATAATCTACTATGAGATGTAACTGGTGTATAATTAGATATTTTTTATTGTTTTCAGTATTTCGAGTTGAATCGATCTTCTTTCCATTGTTGTACACAATTAGGTTTCAATAAAATAAAATTTATATATTTAATGAAAAATATCTTATGAAAGTTGAGATGTAGCAGAGACTGGGGTGTGCCTATAATAGATTCGGCGAGGGAGATTATCAGGGATTCGTGAAGTACAAAACGATTGCACTGGTCCTGCGTCCATAAACACACATACACACTCACACACGCTTTTTTTTTTCAGACTTTACGCATAAACAAACCTACAAAATTTTTGCCGCTCAAACTCTAACTAGCAGATTTTATGCAAATCACCCTAGTTTGAAAATATCATGATATTCACTTTTTTCGGAAAGTTTATAGTCTTAGCTATATTAATACATCTGCAATATATGCGTAGAGTCGACATCATCCAGAGACTAGATGCTGACTCATAGGTTTTAAAACAGGAAAGATTATGCAAGACCCTGTGATTTACCGAAGGAGTCATGACACACAAACAGCGAGACATACGAATTTGCAGCACTAAAATAATAAAAAAAAATGAATAAATAAAAAATTCGTGATTTCTGTTGGGTGGAGCCCACTATAGTAGCACACACGGTTGCAAAGGGATGCCAATTTACTGGTATGCACCCGCACTTCGCTGGGAAATGACATCAAGAAAGGCTGAGACGTTAGCAGAATATGGGGGTGTATCCCATATGTATGTGTTTATTTATTTGCGATAGCTCGTCTGCGAGTGAGCGTTTGTGAGTAGGTAACTTAGATTCTCAAATATCTATCTATCTATCTATCTATCTATCTATCTATCTATCTATCTATTCCTTGGAACGATCTATCTATCTGACTATCTATCTGCCTATCTATCCATCTATAAATCCGTCTATCTATTCCTTAGATCGATCTATGCATCTATTTCATGTAATTTCAGTCAGGTTGTATGGCTGTTTCTATATATCTGTCTGAAGTGTATCCGTGTGTTTACATATATATATATATATATATATATATATATATATATATATATATATATATATAT
>CAHIKZ030000223.1:2410000-2467500 GCA_903632075.3 Acanthosepion pharaonis
TTTAAAATGGGTTCTGATCGTTTATTTAGTCATTTGTGTTGGTCTGCGAAGGGTATTATAGTAATTTTCCCCTCATAAGAACGTTTACAATTTTAGGATTAATTGTATTAGACGTTTGCAGTTTTACTTATTTTCCATGACATTTTTGAGAGATTTGGTTTATAATTTCACATATTTGATTAGAATTCATTGTGCTGTACTATATTATTTTGATTTTTTATTATATATATATATATATATATATATATATATATATATATATATATTGTGTGTGTCTGTATGCATATTAGTGTAATGACCATTTTTAACCATATGTTCATATGTTATAAATCGATGAAATGTTCCATAAAAATGCCAATGATTGGTTTTAGTTCTTGATAAAAGTCACCACTAATCTGAAAATTCAAATTGCTAATGATGTAATTTATGTATATTTTAAAACATTTAACTATTTGTAGCTATAGCGTAATGTACAAATTTACAAATAAGGAAAACAGGTTCTAGAAGGTTCCATAACAGAGTAAATGGACTCAAGAAGTTCTAGAATGTTCCAGAAATACCAGAAGGATCCAGAAAATCATAGCACTACAATGTTTATATACGTTTTTAGATATATTTCGTATTGGGGCGGCATTTAAAAAATAAACTGAATTGCACACATCTTCATTAATTTTGACTAAAATGTCATAGAATTATGATTCAGGAAATCAATTATTTTATAATTATTAGTCAAAACTCATACCAAATTACACATTTTAATATTTTTTCTCTAATCGATAAGTCATGACCGTAATATATATATATATATATATATATATATATATATATATATATATGTATGTATATATATATATATATATATATATATATATGTATATATATATATATATATATATATATATATATATATATATATATTTATGTACATACATACACACATGCACACACACATATATATATATATATATATATATTTTATGTACATACATACACACATGCACACACACATATATATATTCTTAATATATATTTTAATTTTTACTTAATAGTAATTTTTAATTCTTAATTTTGGCTTTTTAATGGAAACTATTGTTTATTTCTCTGAATATATATTCATGTTTTTGTTTAAATTAGAAAAAATGATCTCGCTTTAGTTAAAACGTTTCAAAAATTTTAAATATGAATGTTCAACACTAAAATATAATTTTTTACTTACTTTTTTACATACATATATAAATATATATATAATTATATAAATAATAATAATTTTAATTACCAAACATAATTTTAAAATAGATAATCGGCAATCCCAGCATAATATATAATTACGTCAATATTGGGATAACCAGATGTTCAAATGGAATAATGTAACGTTGGTCACATGACATACTTTTTTTAAATTCAAACCTATTGAACAGTTTCTAAAATTTTGTACCTGATTAAAGGAAAAAGCTTGAAACCCTCTCGCACTGTAAAAAGTAGGTTTATGTGTAATCATCAATATGATATATATATATATATATATATATATATATATATATATATATATATATATATATACAACTACACGGTTCGTAAAGAGTGCTCAATACCGAGTAGAGCTAATAATATTTATTCAACTTATAATATATGCAATTTTGTTTAAACACCATTTGTGTTGCAACAAAATTGCATTTTTTCGTGATATTATAATATACATGTGATATAATTTTTAATATATATATATATATATATAGAGAGAGAGAGATAGATAGATAGATAGATAGATAGATAGATAGATAGATAGATAGATAGATACTTCCCTTGTGTTTGCATTATTGAGTACAATGCAAATATTAAATTTAGACTTACATACTGATTTCACCTTCCCTTGAAATAAAGGCGTACTCAACAGCGACTTTCGGTTCAATTTAGAATCGCCAAAGAAACAAACATGCAGACCTCTCTCTACAATAGGCGCCAACGCATATAATTATCATCCATTAATTTCTAGAATAAAGCTTCTTTCTTTTTTTTAAATTAATATTTATTTGTGTAAAATTACATAGAACAGATATCAATATGAATTAAGAAAGATATTTATTGATATTAATTAAGAATTTTTATTTCTTTATTTAAATTATTTGTTCGTTAATCTCGCCTTATTTCTCCTGTATATATTGTAAATGAAATGCAATTTCTTTTTTAAAATAATTAACTGCGAATCATGTCTTTTAATAGGAAGCTTGCATACGCACTCACACGAAAGAAATATATTATTTTATCCACCCATCATCCTGTTTTCCTATTTATATATATATCTACATGGCATCTATCTATCTATCTATCTATCTATCTATCTATCTATGTTTATATATTTTTCTATCTCATTGTTTCTGTCTAGCTAGCTATCAATCTATCTATTGCATTGTTCCTATCTATCTCATTTTTTTCTTTCTATGTAACTATCGCATTGTTTTTTTTTCAATCCATTTCCTTGTTCCTTTCTCTATATCTATATATCTGATAGTTATATCTATCTATCTATCTATGTATGTATCTATCTATCTATCTATATATATATATATATATATATATATATATATATATATATCATTGTTTCGATCTATCTATATATATATATATCATTGTTTCGATCTATCTATATATATATATATCATTGTTTCGATCTAGCTATCTCATTGTTTCAATCTAGCTATCTCATTGTTTCAATCTATCTATCTATATATCTATCTCATTGTTTCAATCTATCTATCTATATATCTATCTCATTGTTTCAATCTATCTATCTATATATCTATCTCAATTTTTCGATCTATCTATCTCATTGTTTCAATCTAGCTATCTCATTGTTTCAATCTATCTATCTATATATCTATCTCAATTTTTCGATCTATCTATCTCATTGTTTCAATCTAGCTATCTCATTGTTTCAATCTATCTATCTATATATCTATCTCAATTTTTCGATCTATCTATCTCATTTTTTCAATTTCTCATTGTTTCAATCTATCTATCTATATATCTATCTCAATTTTTCGATCTATCTCATTGTTTCAATCTAGCTATCTCATTGTTTCAATCTATCTATATATCTATCTCAATTTTTCGATCTATCTATCTCATTGTTTCAATCTAGCTATCTCATTGTTTCAATCTATCTATCTATATATCTATCTCAATTTTCGATCTATCTATCTCATTGTTTCAATCTAGCTATCTCATTGTTTCAATCTATCTATCTATATATCTATCTCAATTTTTATCTATCATTGTTTCAATCTAGCTATCTCATTGTTTCAATCTATCTATCTCATTCTATCTCAATTTTTCGATCTATCTATCTCATTGTTTCAATCTAGCTATCTCATTGTTTCAATCTATCTATCTATATATCTATCTCAATTTTCGATCTATCTATCTCATTGTTTCAATCTAGCTATCTCATTGTTTTCAATCTATCTATCTATATATCTATCTCAATTTTTCGATCTATCTATCTCATTGTTTCAATCTAGCTATCTCATTGTTTCAATCTATCTATCTATATATCTATCTCAATTTTTCGATCTATCTCATTGTTTCAATCTAGCTATCTCATTGTTTCAAATCTATCTATATATCTATCTCAATTTTCGATCTATCTATCTCATTGTTTCAATCTAGCTATCTCATTGTTTTCAATCTATCTATCTATATATCTATCTCAATTTTTCGATCTATCTATCTCATTGTTTCAATCTAGCTATCTCATTGTTTCAATCTATCTATCTATATATCTATCTCAATTTTCGATCTATCTATCTCATTGTTTCAATCTAGCTATCTCATTGTTTCAATCTATCTATCTATATATCTATCTCAATTTTTTCGATCTATCTTCTCATTGTTTTAATCTATCTATCTCATTGTTTCAATCTCAAGATCTATCTATCTCATTGTTTCAATCTATCTCATTGTTTCAATCTATATATATCTATCTCAATTTTCGATCTATCTATCTCATTGTTTTCAATCTAGCTATCTCATTGTTTCAATCTATCTATCTATATATCTATCTCAATTTTTCGATCTATCTATCTCATTGTTTCAATCTCGCTATCTCATTGTTTCAATCTATCTATATATCTATCTCAATTTTTCGATCTATCTATCTCATTGTTTCAATCTAGCTATCTCATTGTTTCAATCTATCTATCTATATATCTATCTCAATTTTTCGATCTATCTATCTCATTGTTTCAATCTAGCTATCTCATTGTTTCAATCTATCTATCAATCTATCTCAATTTTTCGATCTATCTTCGTATCTACCTCATTGTTTCTTAAAATGTATCTATCGAGATAGCTATCTAGCCAGCAAGCTAGCTTATTGTTTCTATCTACCTTTCTCTCTCTCCTCATTGTTCCTTTCTTTATATCTATCTATCTATCTATCTATCTATCTATCTATCTATCTATCTATCTATCTATCTACACCCTTGAAATAATTAATTGAAACAACCACTTGAGTTTCCTTTCTTTCACCATACGATAAGTTTTAGACCCACTGGAATGACAGGGTGTAATCGATTTCTAATTTATCCTCAGATTTGGCCATTTGCAATCGTTTGCAGTAATATGAATCTATGACGAAATTTGTTTAACGTTGAAAAATATTGCTTCATTGCATCAAATTTTCGTCACGCCCAGACACTATTGTTTTGACTGTCGATTAGTTTTCCTACATCTGTGATGGACGTTACTACAAGGAAGCGTACGAAAATTGTAGCAAGTCTTCCATAGAGATCGCGGTCTGTATGAAGAAAGAGAATCTCGGGACCGCCATTATTGACGTGTGGTACCGTGAACTCAAAATCAATAAAAACTACTCCAAAGTAAGGAATTCCATGCCAAATCGCATCAAAGAGTTTCTAAAAAATAAAGGCGGATATACGAAGAACTAAAATGTGCACCGGGTCATATTCCATTAGAAAAATACAAAATATTAATTAATAACGGAATTATTTGTTTGGTTTCAATTAATTTGCACAAGGGTGTATCTCATTGTTTCTTTCAATCTATCTATCTATCTATCTATCTATCTATCTCTTTTTTCTTTCTATGTATAGATCTCATTGTTTTTTTCTTTTTATCTCATTCTTTCTCCATCGGTTTGTCTTTCTGTCTATCTGCCTATCTGTCTAATTTTTCCTTTTTATCTATCTATCTATCTATCTATCTATCTATCTATCTATCTATCTATCTATTCATTGTTTCTTTCTATATATCTATCTCATTGTTTCTTTATATATATATATATATATATATATATATATATATATATATATATATATATATTAAGAAATGGACAAGGTCCGACAATTTATTTATTAAAGACATTTTATTATGTTTAACGTTGTTATTTTATAGATACAAGTACTTAAGCAACGTTAAACATAATAAAATGTCTTTAATAAATAAATTGTCGGACCTTGTCCATTTCTTAATATATGACGTCATTTGTTTACATTCGATACGCCAGAGCAGTTATGAATGTACGAGATTCATGGAAAATTGGAGTTTATAAGCAGTAAATTCGACCTTGTCTACCGAACGCTTCTTTGTAGCCTATCGGTAAGGCACGTCAGCGTATATGACGGTTCCGTATAGGATGCAGGTTCGAATCCTGTCAAAGAACGAATATTTTCTATGAAAATTTCTCGGACATTCATGCCGGTAAATGTTATTTAATACTGTTTATCATAAACAGAGCATTTGCTTAAATACTTGTATCTATAAAATAATAACGTTAAACATAATAAAATGTCTTTAATAAATATATATATTTCATTATTACGATTTGATTTCGTTTTCTTTAAGAGTCTAACCAAATTTCATTCTGAAAGGTGGAATTGGAAAGCATTTATTCCAAATAATATGTAATTTATTACTGATACGATTTACGCTTGAATATTTTCATCTGTTTCTTCCTCTTCCTCTTCCTCTTCTTTTTTTCTATTTCTTCTTCTTTTTCTTTTTCTTCTTCTTCTTCTTTTTATTATTATTATTATGATTATTATTATCGGTGTTGTTTTTGTTGTTTTTTTTTCTAATATATTTCGTTTTATTGTAGGTATTATTTTTATAATTACCCTTTTATCAGCAATTTTGGCAAAGTTACTGTCATTCTAATCGGAATTAATATAATTGCCTTACTTATTGTATTTATTTATTTTGCTATTATTATGACTGCAAAAGTCTACTTGGTGTAACTGTTACTATAATGATTTTAACCGAAAAGTAAATATCACGATTTATGATTAGATGAGCTCTGCTATTATTTAAATGCAAAAATATGCCAAAGTCACCATCATTACCATCATTGTCATTGTTGTCATTATTCTGTTTGTTATTGTTGCTTCGTTTTATTTTATCTTGGATATTATTCCTGCAATTCTCTCCCTTTCTTTCTTTCTTTCTTTCTTTCTTTCTTTCTTTTTTTTTTTTTTTTTTGTCTAACATCCTCTTTATTCATTGACCTTTCAAACCACGAGTAATCAATGTTTTACATTAGAGATAAAGTGCTATCCATTTCTTCTTTCCTCGGTGTTCTGGTTGTTTCCCGAAATGCTTTTCGTTGTAGGATCTCGATATTAATTTGGGTTTCCGGTTCGTCCAAAATTCTTGCTTTTCAGGATCATCGCCAACATTTAACGCTACTGCCGAATTTATGTTTCAGATTTTTGTTCCCAGATTATTATTTTTTATTTTCTTTGATTTCTGACGTTTACACATTTCTTTCCGGGTCCCGCCCAGGGACTTAAGTTTAGAAATGGCATCATGACACTTTCCACTGACAAAAAAAAAAAAAAAAAATTACATAGATAAAGCCCTTCGTAAAGTGTGGGCTGTACTTGTCAGAACAATTTTTTGTATCTCCTTGAGGCATGGACTTCCAGGAATCCCTTCAATTAATCTACTGGAATCTTTTCCAACCACTCCTAGGGCTCCAACTACAACAGGGATTGTAGATGTTCCTATGCGTCACATTTTCGAGATTTCTATTTCAAGGTCCTTGTATTTTGACATCTTTTTGAATATCTTCAAAGATACATTGCAGTCAGCAGAGACTGCCATATCAACAAGGAGGCACCGTTTTTGTTTGTGGTCTTTAATAACAATATCTGGGCGGTTGCCTTTGATTGTTCTGTCAGTGTGTATTGTGTAGTCTCATAGAATTGTAACAGGTCCTATTTCCGTAACCGGGTCTGGGTGGTGTTCATACCAGTTTCTTTCAGTTTCCTTCCCGTAGAAGTTGCAGATTTAGTTTCCTTCCCGTAGAAATTGCAGATTTTTATTATTATTATTATTATTATTATTATTTATTTATTTACTTATTTATTTTTATTAAAAATATTTTAACACTGCGTATGTTTTATATTCACATGACGAGCCATACACAATAACAGTGACAACTACTAAAAAATCTTAAAAGGTAAAGGCTCATCGCAAGATATAATCTTCGCTTTTTTATAACTATTTTTGAGACTTCATGGAGAGATGGGGTACCATCGATTTTTCAAGTTAAACGGCTAGATGTCATAGATACGTTTGTCTCCCTCACTTATACTTTTTCTAGACCCAATTACACTTGACGAAGAGATCTCTTATAGAATCTCGAAGCGATGTGATGATTTGGCAAATTTGAGTCACGGCATTGATCACAATCAGACATAAATGCAATAACAAAAGTTGAGGTGTATCATGCATGTGAGTTAACAGCCACGCTATACGGCTATGAGACATGGACAACTTACCGCAGGCATTTTCAGCGCCTTGAGTGCTTTCATCGGCGTTGTTTGCGTCACATGTGCCTGATACAAAATACAGTTGGCAATATCTGCAATACTGAGCGCATGCTTAAGAAATTCCAAATTAGTTGCTTTGGTTACATTGTCCACCTAGAAGACTCACGCATTCCTAAACAGGTTTTGTATGGGGAGATCACACAAGGAAAACGGTAGCAGAGTAAGCCCCGCAAAAACTATAAAGACAATATGAGGACAAACTGAAAACGATATATCTCTATCTATAAAAGGCAGGATGTGTGTGTGTGTGTGTGTGTGTGTGTGTGTGTGTGTGTGTGTGTGTGTGTGTGTGTGTGTGTGTGTGTGTGTGTGTAACTTATGCACGGCCACAATTTTCGACGGATTTACACCAAAATTTACATGCACATGCTCCAAGTTAGCGGAAAGGCCAAGACCGACTTTGCATTTACCAACTCCCATCGATAATGGAAATCGATTTTTTCATGCTTCTACGGCAGTTTTCATGTAGTTTGCGGCCATTTTGTACTGGCCAAAGTGAGTGCCTATAGCTGGCTGCCACGAATAGGCAGGAAGATTCTATTGGCCAGCGTGAGAGCCAACAGCTGACTATCATGAATGTTAAATAGCATGCTAGCATGCAAAAAAGAATCGATACCTGCATTCGACACAAGTGGGAAAAATTTAAATCTGCATGGCACTTTACTCCAATTGGCTCATTCGCTTGCTTAAACTCAACGTTGATTATGATTCCGCAGAACTGGTTTGGGTGTGAAAATGTATTTGTAGTTAACATTCTTTTTTCATTCGGTTTTTCCACTTACGAGTCCTTTTTTTAAAGCTGATCGTTTTGTCTTCATTTTGTTTAGTTCTTTTTTCGTAACAGATTTAATGTTTAGTATAGAGCTTAGAACAAAATCACAGTGTGAGATAGCCAAGAAGTTAGGCATGTAGCAACATCAGCACGGCAAAGGGCACTCGTTTAAAGGCACGGAAGGGCAAAAATATTTTAAGTCAAGTGATAGCGATTGTTGTATGAGTCGTACGATTTTTTAATCAAGCACGGGCAACGCCGGGCCATGCTGCTCGTGTAAATATAAACATCTGGGAAGTACTTGCTTCCACACTTTTCGAAGGGCCGAATAGAAAGACCTGGTGCAATACGTGCCACAATGTCCCAAAAACGACCCTCCGCAAGTTTTGACTTCAGAGTTGTCCTTCTTCTAGACCAGTTGCCGTCCAAGGCTATAGAACCCAGTCTGTCCTGCTGTTTTTACCCATAGCTGGAGTAAGAAGAAGAGGATTCATAACTTTCCCAAGAGTTTTAGCACGTAAGTGAATGAAATGAATTCGACTAGAATTCAAAATCGGCTCAATATCCAAGGCGCTATCCATTACTACACCCTGCCTATATATATATATATATATATATATATATATATATATATATATATATATATATATATATATAAGTATACGCCCCTGAAAAAATTAATTTCGGTCGAGCACTCTGAGGTGAAAGCGCGAATTTGTAAACAGTGATTACTGCTGCTGATAAAGCAAAGCTCTTCTATGAATTGAACCCTCTCGGTCACTGGAGAGTTTATTCAAAATATAAATACGCTAAAATTCACCTTCATCTCTCTATATATATATATATATATATATATATATATATATATATATATATATATATATATATATATATATAAGATAGGGTATGCAATATTTATTGGTAAAGGTGTACCAAATTAAAATGTACAGCTTATAAAAAATAAAAGTGGACATTTTCGTAAAGACTAAGCGCCGACAAAAAGACAGTCAACATTTGGTTTGGTATATATATATATATATATATATATATATATATATATATATATATATATATATATATATATCCGATGCGATAAGAACTAAAGTAATATATAAATTATTCCTCCAAAAGAAGGCTCGATACCCATAGTAGAGCGATAATTATTTATGTATTATAATGTTATCATATAGACAAAACAATTTTACTCACTACAAAGATGCAACTTCGTTCATTCTTTTTTTTTTTTTGCCCATAAAAACCCGATCTAAAAATACAATCTTGTTATATTATTCATCCCATAACTATAAAAGTTTTAAAATTATTAATCCTCTCCTTCGATATATTGCCTACCTTCTTATGTATCTCTCCACTAATTAAATTATGATTCTTAATTTTTTTTTCTTAGGATTTTCCATTTAACCTTAGGTGATTTTCCTTCTTCCTTAAGTTTCCCAAACTATTTCGAAAGTGCTGTCATATTTCGTTTGACCGTATTTATAACGAAGTACATGTGATTGTAATACCTATCCTTAAAAGGTCTGCTAGTTGACCCCACATACAGCTTAATATGTCCAGGGTTCTCATTTGAGATAGAGCACACATACACTATGGATTTGCTTAAGCACCTGTTTATTAATGGACATTGTTCAAGGATTCTGCAATTACATAGCCTTTTTTCCTGGGGTGTATTGTATTTTGGTTTCGACATTGATCGATGATTCTACTAGTGTATATGTACCTCCCCGCTAATTAAATTATACTTATTAATTTTTTTTTATATATATATATTACTGGTAATATTTTCAGATAAATTGTTTTACACCCATACTTATTCTACACGTTATACGGTCCAGGAATATTTCAAAATTTGATTATAAAAGGTTATATTAATATCCCTTATTATTTCTTTTTTTTTAGAAGAAGAAATCACCACTTTTAAATTTTAATCCACGAAACACGTTCATTGATTACAGAATTAGTAGTGACAACCTCAACATAAATACATGCAATTCAGATCTAGAATTTTTACTGTAAACCAAAAATAACATTCCCAATTACTACTAGAACTATCGCTACAATTTTTACCTACCCAAACGTAACACTATCCCATATCTCCATCTTTCCTCCCTTACGTCTCACTCTTAGGATGTGCCTAAATTTTGACCGGTGTTTATCGGCAAAACAATTCCCCAGACCTGTCAGCGTTAAACACCCAATCCATACTTCACATAACTGCTATCAACAAGCACTAGTGTTTCACTCCATCATCTTTTTTTATGTATATTTTTCTTCTCAAACAAAGGGAAAAAAAAGGAAGTGACGTTTCACATACAGCTTGCCTACAAGCAGGATTGTTCATAACCATTTTCGATTTTCACCCGTCGAAGTGCAGTTGAAATGCACTGAAACCAAGTTGCATAAGCGGCCATAATATAAGGAATGGAAACAACAAAGACATAAATATTTGTATTACTTAAAAAGTAATGCATGATTAGCAATGAAATTTTTACCGAATAAAGATTAAGTTGTAATGCATAAATATTATACAAAGTTACAAAAATCTACATAATGTATTTTTTTTTTTAAATAAAGATTAAATGGAACAAAGGAAATAAGCTACTGGACAAAAGTTAAGGAACGATCTTAATAATTTGCATAAACAATTTATCACAAAATTAAAAATTCGATGGATCCCTTGTTTTCAAAGTTCATTTATCGTCGAGGACTTTATTTTTAAGCCAAAAATCAAATTTTTCTCGCAAAATTCGTCTTTTGAAAAAAACTCATTATCGGTAACTATGTTTTCGGGTTTCTTTTTTCAGAAAATTCTGATTATCTTCCAAATAGGTCTAAAAGTGTCGTTCATCGGGTAACTGGGCAGGTACTTCAAAACCGCGAAAACGTTAGATGCAAAACCAAAACTTCGGCAGACCATTGTCCATCGCAAAGACAAGATCGAAGAATTGTTAGAATATCTACAAAAACCGTTTTGAAAACTTTACATCAATTGCATTGAAATTTAATGAAGAGACAGATAATAAGATCTCAAGGAAAACGGTTGCTCGCAGGTTAAAAATGCAGGATTGCATGCCCAATATTCCAACGGATTTCTTGACATTTCAAAGCGAAACTTTCATCTGTTCACGCCTGGAGTATGCGAGAGAACATGTTGTTTGAACTCGACGCACAATGGGATACAGTTCATTTCAGTGAAAGTTCATGTTCACTATATTTGGTTCTGAGGGCAGAACTTACTTTGATTTACACCGTAGAACAATGTGTCAAGAAAACCGTTAAGTTTGGTGGCGGCAGTGCAATCCTGCATTTTTCATCTGCGAGGAGTTGGCCCTATCATCTGCGTATTGGCAATATCTTCATTAAATTTACGGGCAATTCTTCAGCAGCACGGTTTTACCAAGATTACACCATAATCTTTATGAATCTCCTATTTTCATGGAGGACAATGCGGTTTGCCACAAGGATCAGAACGTTTTGGCGGGTTTGAAGACGAAGCTAATCGCCCTAACGATGAACGTCAGCTTTTAGACCGATGAACAATAGAAAATGTTTGGAAGATAATTGACTTTTTTTCGTGAAAAGAAACCCGAAAAACCAGGATCACCTATTTTTCGTTAAAAAAGACGTTTGGGAGGAAATTTGCTGATTTTTGCAAAAAAATAAAGTCATAATGATCGACGATGCAGACTTATTCATTGAAAAAAATATCGGGATTTTTTAAAATATTAAATTGAAATTTTGTTCACCATCAATTATTAACAAGATCGTTCCTTAACTTTTGTCCAGTAGCTTATTTCCTTTGTTCCATTTAATGTTTATTTAAAAAAAAAAAAATATTATGTAAATTTTTGTAACTTTGTATAATATTTATACATTCCACCTAATCTTTTTTCGGTAAAAATTTCATTGTTAATCATGCATTACTTTTTAAATAATAGACATATTTATGTCTTTGTTGTTTCTGTTCCTTATATTATGGCGCTATTGTATATATATATATATATATATATATATATATATATATATATATATATATATATATAAAAATGCCTATCTGTTCCTGTTTATGGTAATATAATTCTAAAAGGAACACAATGCAATGAAGAGTTACCTTTTCTAAGGGGTTTCGGATGATTTTGAATTGTTTTATATATAAATATATATTTATACCGAATCAATTCATATTTCTATTTATTTTTTCATTTATCATTCTTTTAAAAATAATGAAAAAATTTGTTATTCTTTGTCGTTAATTTAACATTTCAACATTCGGTTAATAATTGTCAATTATAAAGCTATTTAACATGTCCTACAAATTTTAAATTTTGTTTTATTATTCCGAGTTTGAGATTTGAAGGTTATTATATCTTATCGTTTAATTAAAATTTATTAATTTTATTTATTCTTTCTTATAGCTTATCAACCTTTTCTGGATCATTTAAAATCAAAATTTTGGACTTTTAGAGAACATTTTTTTACGAGTGAATTTTTCAGCAACAATCGTTTGGGAATAATAATGATTTGTTCCAGATAAATGTCCTACTATTTAACCCATAGCCGGGAGAAGGGGTTGATTCACACAAGGGTATTTGCGCAAATATATAAAAGAATCTAATGAACCCGACTGGAATTCGAACTCGGCTCTTTGATTTTTCATTCCGAGAGGGCATCCATTATATCACTCGTATATTCTACAAAAGAAAAATGGTCCCCTATGCATTTTGGTAACACACACACACACACCTACACCCACATATACACATACATACATAAAAATATATGTCTGAATAATAAAACAAAAGGAAAACTTATCTTAGCCGACGTCTTTCGTCCTCTGATGGGCTTTATCAAGGCAAATTATAAACGTTATATATAATGGGAACACATGTTTGACCTGAAGCTTGCGTTAAAGTATGGAACAGACTGTCGCTTCTTGGTGTTGACCCCAGTGTCCACTTTTATATCTACATAGCCCTATCTCTGATATTGTAAACATTTACAGTTAAATAAAGCATAAAAAAAAACTATATTTTTATCATTTCTTCAGGAGACTTTTTAACCAAAAGATTGGGAGAACGAACAAGATTATCATTCTATTCATCTGTAAAGATACTAAGAGTTTCCGTGTCTCACTGGATATTTTACACGTCTATCGAAAACACTATATAAAAAAGTTTAATTATTAATTTTTTCCTTCTTTTATGAAAATATTTTGTAAAACTGTAAATTTTAGGTAGCACAAAATTGTCCCAATTTATTTATAACAAATTTTTTGTATTCATATGATTAAATAGATGGTTTCTTATTTTTTCATAGTTTTAAATGTTAGATGTTTTTCTTTGTTGAAAAAGAATACAAATCTAAAAATCAGATTAACAGAAGAATGCTGAGTGTGTCGATCATAAAAATAACTGGTCAGCAAGAATATAACAAGTGCTATATGATTTTTCTTCCTACGAGCAAGTTGTACATTCATATACTTTTAAAATAAATTATCTATCTATCTATCTATCTATCTATCTATCTATCTATCTATCTATATCTAAACTTTCTATTCGCACGCCTTCCTGATTACCAGATGGCTTAAATCCGACCATGAATTAAGAAAAAATGTGTTTCATTTTCACTAATAAAAAAAAATCTTTGCACACTAATACCTTAATATATGTGAACACATTGGACCATAAACTAATACTCATCGTATGGTTTCCACTGATATAGATCACAATTTTTTTAGCGATATACATATATATATGCCCTCATATATATATTATTATGCCCACTGCAGATCTGGTCGATATTAAAACTATGATGGCTTTATATATATATATAATATATATTTTAATAATGCTAGGTAACAACTTTATTTTCCGCTGGACAAAGTCGGTCTTAGTTAAATTATAAGTGTTCAGTTGAAAGTATGAGAAATAAATAGGGATATATATATATATAGGGCGAAAGAAAGAGGGGAGGGATAAAGAATTTCTTTTAAAAGAAAGAAAAGAAAGAAAGAAAGAAAAAGTAGAAAGTCTGAAAAAAGACTGGAAACAGAAGGAGCATGGGTGGGGGCGAAGAGAAGAAAGAAGAGAGAAAAAAAGGAAATAAACAGAAAAAATAAGAGATAGAAGGTAAAGAATGATGAAACTAAAAAGAAAAAAAATGGAATGATGAGAAAGTCGACGAAAGCAAAAATGTGATAATAAGATAACGGATAAAAGAATCGGAGAGCGAAAAAAAAAAAAAAGAAAGTAGAGAAGAAAAGTAAAGAATCCAGGAGGACAAGGGAAAAAAGAGAAAGAAGAAAAAGAAGAAGAAGAAAAAAAGAAAAGAAAAAGCAAACAGCAAAATAAAGGAAGATGGTAAAGAGAATCAAATGGACATGGTAACTCAAGGAAAGAACAGCTTTATTTAATTAGCCAAAACGCCTAATTCTGTTACGAATAAAAAATAATTAATGAAACAAACCCTGATTATTAATGTTAATCCTCTTTGGTTTTTTTAAATAAAATTATATATATAATATATATATTTTTATTTATATAGCTTATAATCATTGAATGCTGCCGCTGAAAACTTTGGTTCAAATTGTTAGAGGCTTTGAGCCGTTGTATCTTAGAAATGATTAAAGATATCTTTAGGTCTTGGACGATTCTCTGAGGTTTTATAAAACCATTGTTCTCGTTATGTTTGAATAATAAATTTTTATTTAGTTCTGTTTGAAATGATGATCCATCTTGCTGTTGTAACCTCCTCATCCAGTTTTTCTCTCTACTTTTTCCCTCTATTATAAAATTATTCAGATTCTCTTAATGGTTCTTGAATGGACTTTGAAGATAAAAGCCAGAGTATTAATGTTGTTACCATTACTGAAGGCCTGAATGATTTTTCCTATAACCATTGCTCAGTTGGGAAGACAGTGAGTCTGACACAAAACGATTTTAATCTTTCTAGGTGAATAACTCGGGTTTTACTGTGATTCTTACGACAAATGGTTTCAAGATGGCTAAACGTCTTATCGAAAACCTGTCGAAGCTCAAGGACTTTAGTGGTTTTTAGATATTCAACATTTTGGGAGATACCAAGTTATCCTCCTCTTGTTGTAATATTTGGACAATTTTTTGAATGCGTCATTATATATATATATATTATTTTCTCAACGACATTTTTATGTTTAACGTTCTTTTTTATAGATATTTTAAATTTCCGCAAATGCTTGTTTTTAGTAAACATCTTAAATCGCATTTACCGGCCCGAATGTGTTTTTACTTTTGAATTGTGTCTTCTTTCTTACTCACTTCTTATCACTCACTTTCGCGACATTCTGTAGGAGCCGTTTTTCATTTCCTTTCTGTGTCTGCTCTCATAAACTGTGTTTCAGCGTATCTTATAATTGTTGGCGTATTGTGGTGACGCAATATATGAAATGGACAAAGTCATGGAAGATTCCCGGTCTCTCAGAATTCGTTCTAGGAGGAATAAGTCTGGCGAGAAGACACACCCTTGCTTTATACACCTTTCTATTTTTGTATACGCTGAAACTCATGTTCAGTAAAAATTTCTGACATTCAGATCGGTAAATGTTGTTTAATACAGAGCATTTACTTAAATACTTGTATTTTCAAAAAGAACGTTAAACGTAAAAAATGTCTTTAATAAATAAATTGTCGGACTTTGTTTTTTAATTTATTTATATATATATATATATATATATATAATAGAAATAATCATACATAGAATCAATCCAATGTATATGCGATTAATGGCGAAATCAATGGTAGTAGAACATAATGCATGCATTAAAATACTGTTAATCCATTGAATGATTGATCCCGATTTATAAAACTGTTAAATGTTTCATGAAGAATATTTGAAAAAGTTTAAAGCTTTTCGATTCATTCCTTCATCGTCAGGCTGTAACGAGGTTTAAAGTTAAAACTTTAGGACGAAATAATTGTTTGCAGACCGAAAGATTTTTTTAAGAATGTGCTATTTAATGACGATTGTACAATCTCGGAAAATTCGAGCCGCAACGCTAAAGTTCAAAATTTCAAATGTGTGAATTTTATATGAATTTTGTAAATAGTAAATCCACGAACTTTTTTTTTTTACGTTTAGTGTTTTCCGTTAATATGACATGAACTAAGTATATAGTTCAATTTGTAATGATATATCTTAGTAGTTTTTTATATAATTTATATGCGGGAACAATTGTTTTTTTATAAACATATAATATTAGGCAGCATATATTTTATATATAAAGAAATAATCATACATAGAATCAATCATCAATATTAATGCGATTAATGGAGAAATTACTTCGCTAGTAAAACATAATGTATGCATTAAAATACTGTTAATCCATTGAATGATGTGATCCTCATTTATAAAACTGTTGTCAGATGTTTCTAGTGTATATTTTTTTAAAGTTAAGCAAGTACTTTCGAAGATCCATGTCTCCTATATATATATATATATATATATATATATATATATATATATATATGCCTGGGAAATAGTTTATACACATACAAAAATCAAAATGACACCTGCTCGTTTTTTTGACAAGCTGTGTATGCTGCAGTCAAACAATATAAGACATTGTGTGTAAATTAAAAAAAAGTATATGTAAAAATCAAAATAACCTATAATGATGGAGAAGGCTACAAAAAGCTATTAAAATGGTTTGGAGTGCATTTCTCTACCGTACAACAAATTATTGATATGACGGCATCAAAATCAAGAAATGACAGTCGGAGGAAAATAACAGCAAGAGCAAGTTCGACAAGCCCAGTGAAATCCTGCTGTGACGTTTGCGGTTCTCCAATACTCACTGGCCGATGTCAGAATAAATTTACATACATCTAAAGTGTGACGAAATCTGAACAATTCTGATCCTCATGGCAGAATTCCTAGAAAAAGTCATGAAATACGAAATAACCCAAGCATTCTCGCTTGAAATCTCCCAAAGTTCATATAAATAAACTAGAAATATTCTGGCAAAAGGGATTATGGTCGGATGAGACCAAACTAGAAAATTATGGGTGAACAATGTGTAGTATATCTGGTGAGCTCCTAATACGTTGACGATTTTGACAAGGAAAGATTTGTTACCGGCCATTAAACGTGGCGATGACAGCATTGTGATTTGGGAGTGCGTTGCTGATGCTGGTACACGCAAAATAGTACGCATTGATAGCATAATGAACTCTGCAAGATGCCAATGAATTTTTAACGAAAGTGTCTTGTCCTCCTTTCAGGATTTGACTTTAGATCGGGACTGTAACTTTCAAAAGACAATGATTTGAAGCATCAAAGCAAATCCACAAAAGAATTGGTAGGTAAAAAGAAATTTCAAGTTTGGAACGGCCTTGTAAATGTCACGATCGGAAACAAATTGGAAATTTGTGATTCAAGTGAAGAAAGCCTTGCATGCAAGACACCCAGGGGATATCGAATAATTGTGGGAATTTTGCCAAGAAGAAAGGTCAAAAATCGACAGTCATAACTGCTAGAAGCTTCTTAAAAATTACAGAAAATAACAGTTTGATATTGTAACCTCAAAAGAAGCAGTCACCAAATATCAAATATAAGGGTTCTCTTAATTTTTGCAAACCTTAATTTTGAATTGATACTTTTATTCCAGCTTGGTAACATTTTTTGAAAGCGGTTGTAATTGATTTAATTATGTTTGTCCTTAATGAATTGATTAAGGTTTGTTGATCATATGGAAAAAGAGTCATTTTTTAAAAAATATTGTCTTAGTGGTCAACTTACTTTTGTATATATATATATATATATATATATATATATATGTATATATGAAGGGTGATTGAAAAGTAACTCCTCATTTTAAAAAAAATACTTATAATTTATTTATTAACTATAATTTTTACAAGAAATGGATATGAGACGAAAGTGTTTAACATGAGGTTGTAGTTAAAATTCGAGAAGGCGACTCAATATTGCTTCCAGATTCTTGAACCTCGCAGGAATCGCGTCTACTGATTTCTCTAGGAATTCCTGTAGTATGTAAGACATGACTTCTTGTATTCGACCTTCAAGTTCTCCTAAATTCTTGGTTTCGTTTAGCTGGCTTGCTCGTTTAACCAATCTCAAATTAAAAGTCACAAGGTGTTAAGTCAGGACTCTTGACTGGCCACAGATACATAAAATAGGGAGTTACTTTTCAATCATCTGTTATATATATATATATATATATATATATATATATATATATATATGAAAACACGATCTTAAACACATGCCAAATTCACTATAATTGCGAAAATAGAATATTTCAGGGCAGATAACATTAGAAAAGCCTTAACCTTAAGCCGTGAAGATAACTGGATTCTGCGTCTAAAAACACTCCATCCAGACGGGCTTAATCCCAAATTTAACAACATACAGAGAATTAATATACAACCCCCAAAAATCAGGCCCTACCCACATTTTTCACCCACACGACACACATGTTTGCTGAGGTGTTGAGGCCTCACACTTATACACAAACCCATATTAATATACACACTTACACACATCATGCTAACTCACTCCCTAATGAGCTAAATAAATAACTCACGCCCATACTAATATATACACTTACACACATCATACTCACTCACTCCCTAAGAACCAAATAACGCATACACACTAAACAGTGAGAGATCCCCTTTCCAGGAACCAATAAAAGTGTCAAAATGACCAACGTAATTCAGAGCAGCATGAATCCATCCAGCTCTTATCTTAAATAACAACTTAAAAAAACTGGCCAACAAAAGGACTAACCAAACAACACACATATATATATATATATATATATATATATATATATATATATATATATATATATATATATATATATATATATATATAGAGAGAGAGAGAGAGAGAGAGAGAGAGATGATATAACGATATATATTTTTATGAATCAAGAATAATATTGGTGAAAAAGATTGCATGATCATGAAGGATCACTATTTATCAGGTCATCCAATAAGTTCTGTCTGAATTTTGAATAAAGAAAACAAGTGACCAAATCTTACATTTGCTTACAGATTCAATCAACAATGTATCTTCCCTGATTATCTATGACTTCCTTCCATCTATTAACAAGATTACTAATTCCATTACTGTAAAATTCTTTTGGCTTTGATTCGAAGAACTCACAAATGTAAGTTTTAACCTCTTCCTATGTTACAAAAGCTGTTTCTTCCAAATGATTCTGTAAGCTACAAAACAAATGACAGTCTGAGGGAGCAAGATCGGAAGAATAAGTTGGATGAGGAATTTTCTCCCAACCAAGTTCTTCGATCTTTTGTGACGTGATTCTTGCTGTGTGGGGTCGCGCATTGTCCTGATGAAATATCACGTCTTTTCGATTCACTAGAGCAGGTCTTTTTTTCCTCAAAGCTTGGTTCAAATGCTCTAATTGCTGACAGTATATTTGAGCATTAATGGTTGCATTACGTGGTAAGAATTCAAAATGGATTATTCCTTGGCGATCGCACCAGATTGAAAGAAGAACCTTTTGCCCATGAAGTTCCATTCTCGGCTGTGGCTGGGGTCCTTTCCCATTACCAAGCCACAGTCTACGACGCTTAACATTTCGATAAAAGATCCGTTTTTCGTCGCCAGTCACAAGTCTATCCAAAAAAGGTGAAACAACTTGGCGAGAATGGAGGGAAGCGCAGATGTCGACTCGGGATTTGAGGTTGTTTTCAGACAATTCATGAGGCACCCTTTTTCCAAGTTCAGGAACTTTTCCAAGTTGTTAAAGATGACGATGAACAGTTATATGGTTTGAACTGAGTACCACTGCCAATTCCTTAACTGATAAAGCAGGAATTTCTTCAAGGGCTGCTTCAAGAAGCTCTTCATCAAACTCAACTGGACGTCCGGTTCGATCTTCATCTTCAAAGGTGAAATCTCCACCTCTGAATTTTGCAAACCATCTTCTGCAAGTTCCTTCATTCACACATTCCTCTCCATAAACTGAGTGAATGTTTCTAGCTGCTTCGGCTGCTGAGTTTCCTTTCTTGAACTCATAAAGCATTATGTGCCTCAAATGATTCTTGGGTACTTCCATGTTAGCAGGTTTTTAATCAAACAAAATATAATTTTATTGTTCTCTGAAATAAAATTTGATCAGTTTAAATGCATCTAAACATAAAAATAAAGTTCATTTAGATTTCGTTCATTTTAACAAAAAGTTAAAATTCCGACAGAACTTATGGGATGACCTGATACATTATTCGGATTATTGCCCTCATCATTGTCGCCATATTTATTACAACGTTTCTGGCGAATAGTCCGAATAAAGTAAATAGTGTAAATAATCCCTCATCTCAGAAATATAGATAGATACAGAATAACAGGGATATTTTACCAAACACTACATCAAATGTATTGGTTGCCCAGCGTAATGAGACTAACCACAATTTTAACATAAAAATACTATCCTGAACAAAGAACAAAACAATTCACTGTGAGGAAAAAACTAGAGATGGCCTTGTTCGCATGGTGATCTCCAGTAAATTTGCGCCCTCGTTCTCACAACATTTCACCGTTTCTGGCAGAACATCTGTCATCGCAGTTTGGGTTATCTATTAACAAACGTAAAGGAAAGAAAAAAAAGAATCAAATTGAAATCAGCTAAAATTCATAGAATCACTCGTTAGTGTGCATGTGTAGATGCATCAATATAACAAATTTCGCTCCATCATATCCTAAATGACGAAACGCACCACAACAAAACTTTTACATTCTGTCCTACATTTTCGCCATATATATATATATATATATATATATATATATATATATATATATATATTGAACAATAAAAAATATTAAAAATTAAAATCTTCAGACACACTGGGTTGTAGATTAATATTCTTTCGTTTTTTTATTATTATTTCATTTAGATATATATATATATATATATATATATATATATATATATATATATATATATATATATATATATTGTATGTATATGTTGTAGTTTTTTTTTTGTTTTGTTTTTTGTTTTTTAAGGGAGTGGACATATTTCCCTGTCTTGTCGATTTTTTGCGGATTTATATATATATATATATATATATATATATATATATATATATATATATATATATATATATATATATATAAGTCTGCGTGTTTGTGTATTGTAATCTGATTATGTGTGTATTGTCTTTTGCAAGATTTCACCGTCCCTAACCCATATCATCCATTCAAATGCATCTAAGTTGTAACGGAGTTCAGAGCAGCATTATACCTTAACGTTTTTTCCAACTTAATTTCAATAAAAAAATTAAATGAATAAAAGAACATCAGTATATTTCCTCAGTTTTTTCTTTAAATAATTAATATAGATTAAATTCAAAATTTAAAATTGCTAATTTTTAATTCTATAGTTGTTATGGTGCAGGTTAGGACCAAGGAAGAACAACATGAACACGAGAGTAGAAATAACGAAGGTATATTACACGAAATAATAATACAAGTTGTGGAAGGTGTTAGTATGACTGTCAGTCTGGTTTGGGGTGAACTACTATCGGCTCGACTCGATACGTCCCTCTCTCTTGAGAGACGTAGTATACATAGTGTTAGGAAGAGTTCATTCTGTAGTTATAGGTAAGGACCCATGACACCCTCCTCCCAATATTTACCTCGCAGGGGTCTTTAATATTTTTTCCTCTTCGGATTAACCATCAAAGGCTCTGTAATTTTTTTTTCTGCTTGATTTCCGCAGTTCTGAAATTACTTGAGGCCTTTGCATATTGAATGTTTCAAATATTGTGTCCATTACTTGCTCGTCTTCCTGCGGTAGACCGTTATAATCCTCTAACAGCGTCTTTCTGATCTGATTTAAGTGCCTTTTATGCACGAACTTCGGACCCTGAATTATGTAAATCATATTCCCGATTCGTTTCTCTATTGTACCTGCCTCCCAATAGAATGTGTTGTTTTTGAACATTTAAAAAAAAACTTTCTCCCCTGGGCTAAATTTTCTTTTTGGTACAAACGACGTTAGTGATTGCTTTGTCCGTTTTGGCAGTATTTGTCGAATACCGATTTTTCGGGCGAATATTATTTCCGCCGGCGATAATGCCGATGGCGTAGTACTGTTCGGTGTAATTCTATACACTTGCAAGAATTGTTGTAAAGCCTTTTCTGTTGGTACATCATAAGCTTTCCTTAGTGCTCTTTTTAATGTATCTAAAAACCCCTCGGCTTGCCCGTTCGACCTTGGGTGGTATGGCAGAGATTTGATGTGTTTCACCTGAAAAGTTTCACAAAATTCTTGAAAATCCGCAGATGTAAATTGTGTCCCATTATCGGTGACTAAACAATCAACCACTCCGAAACGAGCAAACCACTCGTGAAGGCAATTTATTGTCGTCTCAGAAGTAGGTTTTCTACAACGAAATACTTCTGGCCATTTGCTGTAACTGACTACTACAATCAAGGAGTAGAAACCCTCTAATGGACCTGCGAAATCTACATGGATTCTCGACCACGGTCGATCTTAGGCCATGGCTTATGAGTGATCGGAGGTGCCTTGGCTGCTAAGGAACAGCCCTTGCATTTGTCCACCATATGTATAATATCTTGTTCCATGTTTGGCCAGTACACGTAACTTCGCATTAAAGATTTCATCCTGTTCTTTCCTGGGTGGCCCATGTGAAAATCCTTGAGGATTGGCCTTTGTAGCGTTTTCGGGGTTACTACTCTTTCATTATATAGCAGAACATTATCACATAACGAAAAACTGTCTGATATATTCTTATCTTTTCCTTCAATTTTTGTTTCCGTTTCCTTTATAAATTCCTCATTCACTGCTTCGTTTCTTATTTCCTGTAATGTGACGGGGAGGTTTCGAATTGTACATAATGATGTTCTAATATCTTCCTCATATCGTAGAGCTGCAATTACGGAATCTTCTAATGTCTCCGTTTTCTTTGCTATTAGTCTCGAAAGACCGTCTGCATGCCCGATTTTGTTTGATGGAAGTTACTCCAATTTTAAATTATAATTTAATAAAATCGTCCCCCTTCTTAGTAATCTATTAACAGTGTAGACAGATAGACCTTTCTTTGAACCAAATATTGTTAGCAACGGCTTGTGGTCCGTCTGCAAGGTGAAAAATCTACCGTAAATATATCTGTGAAATTTTGTAATCGCAAGTGCTTCTTTTTCGATTTGCGAGTAATTTTGTTCGGCTGGTAGTAACGTTCTTGACGCATGCGCGATGGGTTTTAGTGTCCAATGCGGAATTTTATGAAGTATACATGCCCCAACACCATAGGCACTCGCATCACTCGCATCACTCGCTACTATTATTTCCAATTTTGGATCATAATGCGCTAAAAATAAATCTGCTGTTAGCGTCTTAATGATTTTGTCGAAAGTTTTCTGACATTCCTATGACCATTCCCAAACTTTCTCCTTCTTCAAAAGTTCGTTTAGGGGTGCGCGTAATTTATGCATCTTAGGAATAAATTCTTGATAATAATTTACTAAGCCGAAGAAGCTTTGTAACTCGGCTAAATTTTGTTTGAGCCGGCATTTTTTTTATTGCCGTGGATCTTTCTGGGTCTGGTCTTCTTCCTTCTTCGTTAATAATATGGCCCAGATTTTTTATCTCCTTCATAAGGAAGTCACATTTATTTTCCTTTACCGTAAAACCGTACTTTTGTATCTGTCTGAAAATCTCTTGAACGTGTTCCCAGTGTTGTTCAATATTTTTGCTATTTACCAGGATGTCATCAAGGTATGCGATTGTGAAATTCAGTCCGCCTAGCATAGCATCCATTATTTGCTGTAATATCGCCAACTCGACCTTGATCCTGAATGGTAATCTCTGGAACTTATATAATCCTTTATGTGTGTTTATGCACAACAACCTCGAGCTTTCCTCATCTACTGGTACTTGTAGGTATGCTTCGTTCAAGTCTATTTTTGAGAAACATTTTCCTCCGTTCAAATTGTGAAAACTTCCTCTGGACTAGGGAGAGGATAATCCTTAATCGATGCAATCATTCCCGTCGAGAAATCAGCGCATACTTGTATCTCACCCGATTTCTTTTAAACGTAAACCGTAGGTGCGACCCATTGACGATATTCCACCTTTGTCAATATACCGGTTTTCACGAGTCTATCCAACTCTTCGTCTATCTTTTCTAATGATGCGAAAGGTACATTTCTTTTCTTCTTGCAAATGGGTTGTACATTTTCTTTTAGTTTGATTTTGGCCGTCATTTTTTGACACCTCCCGAGGCCGGCTGAAAATACGTCGGGAAAACTATCCTTTAATTTCTCCTTCAATTTCTCTGCCTCGGTCGATAACCTTTCCACTTTCCAAGAACGTATTTATCGGCAAATCCCTGAGGTCAAATTTCTGCATCCAGTCAATTCCAAATAAATTTTCCGTATTTTTTAGAATATACATCTTTAATTTCTTAGTCATCCCGTTGAACGTCACATTTGTGATAATACCCCCCTCAAATTTGATTTTTCTTCCTGTTACCGACCTGGCTATTTTATCTGTTCTCAACATGGTCGGTTTACTTAATTTCTTCCACCTCTCTAAGTTAATAATGGCTAAATCTGAGAGGAATCTAATTGTAATCTGATTTTTTTGTTTAATATTTCTACTTGTACGTATTTTCGTATATTTATCCCGTCCGCTTGGTCAGTTCTAGTGACACTTACTCGGCTTTCGTTTTCTTTATTGGTTCTACAGTGCGAACTTTTATGTCCCACTTTATTGCACGACAGGCAATTTTTTATCAATGTAAAGTCCCACAGCGATAGCATGGACTGAGTGGTTTCTTCTGAGGTTTCATTTGACTTTTTGTAGTAAAATAATTGAGTTGGTTTGTTTTTGGGAGGGAGAAAAACGTGTTGGTCGTTGTACTTTTCGTATATGAGCGATGCCAGTCTCTTCGATATCTTTCGAGTTCTTTTTTACGCTTATACATCTCTGACAGTCTTCAGCCAATTTTTGTAGCGTCAGTTTTGGTTCACTGTCAAATTTTGTTAGAATTCTCCGTCTGATCTCTGCATCTTTTGTCGAAACCAGGCCTTGGACGAATAACAAACTTAAAAAAATTGCCAGGGCTGAGTTCAGATAACTTAGTCATCGCAGTGTTTGTTTACTACGGAAGTGAATGTTATATAGTATTCGCTATCCTTTTTTGTTAAATTTAAACATTTCCACCTTTGTGCAATAGTGAAGTGTTAGAACTAAATAATTCCGTTAAAAGTTTCACGGCGTCAACTCATTCGTTTTCCTCGGTAGGATGTAGTCTACGAATTTAGTGTATTCGCTTGACTCTAGTTTCCTCAGTAGTAGACGTACTTTTTGCGCGTCTGACCAATTCCTGCAAGCAAACTCATATGAATCTTCATATCTTCTACAGTAAGCAGCGAAGGATATGTCTTTGTCCGGTGCATAAGTGAAGTCTTTGATTGAGCTCCATATAGCATTTTGCGAGAATGCCGCTTCATTTTCAGAATTTTGTCCATTATTTGTTACTGCCCGTAGTAGTAATTCTTGTAGTTCGAGTTGCTTTTTTTTTTTTTCGTTTTTCTGTTGAATTTCTAATTGTTTTTCTTCGAGCCTTTTCTTTTTATTGCTGCTCGAATTGCATTTTCATTAGTTCCAATATGGTTGTCTTCCATGTTTACACCGTAATTTAATAATAACACAGGCTATCTGCTGTCACGAGAAGAGGAGGAAAAAAACTCACTTTTTTCCCCTTACTTTTTCCCCTTACTTTTTCACTCCAAACTAGACGGACAGTCATACTAACACCTTCCACATCTTGTATTATAATTTCGTGTAATACACTTTCGTTTTTTTTTTTGGGGGGGGAGGGGGTTATATCCTCCGCGTAGAATTCGTTTCTACAATATCCTCGTCGCCACTGTTACGGTCCAGGTTAGGACCAAGGAAGAACAACACGAACACAAGAGTAGAAATAACGAAGGTATATTACACGAAATAATAATACAAGATATAGAAGGTGTTAGTATGACTGTCAGTCTGGTTTGGAGTGAACTACTATCGGCTCGACTCGATTTGTCCCTCTCTTTTGAGAGGCGTAGTATACATAGTGTTAGGAAGAGTTCATTCTGTAGTTATAGGTAAGGACCCATGACAATAGTATATTTATTACCTAGAATGAATTCTATTTTAGTCTAACCCTCACATTAAAGCATTAAATAATTATTATAAACAAAATTCGTTGTGAAGTTTTTTTTTTTGAATTCTCATATACTTGTATTTTGATTGGTCATTCCCGCTTATGTAACAGCCTTTCACCTTAGCGAGGGGTGTTTGATTGATTTGGACCTTTTAAAACCCTTTATTCTATATTCAACACCATCACTTGATAAGATACCCGAAGTGAAAGAAAACAAAATGGTTATTTTTGTGGTGATTTTATAACATATTTATGTTATAATTTTCGAATAAATGATTTTATATATATATATTTATATATATATATATATATATATATATATATATATATATATATATATATAAAAAGCTTAAACACTAATATTCCATGGTCACAATTTACATATATATATATATATATATATATATATATATATATATATATATATATATATATATATATATAAGAAAGAACAGCAAGATATATAATCCGGTGTTCTTTATTTTTATTTTTACAAAATAGTGCTCAATGTAAATTTACAGAGCATTAATATTATAAATTAATTGATTTAAAATATGGTTTTTTTCGCTACACAGTTCTAACCATGTTTCAAAAATGGAAGCTAAAAGCCCCGAATTTAATTTTGTGATTAGATTAAAGACATTAGTTCCATTTCATCCTCAAGCGATTTTTTTAGCGAAAAAACAATATTTTAAATCAATTAATTTTATAATATATATTTATATATATATATATATATATATATATATATATATATATATATATATATATATATCTTAGGTTGGTGCAAAAATAATGACGTAATAATGTCGTTTTTGACGTATTTTTTAATGTCAAAAACGACATTATTACGTCATTATTTTTGCACCAACCTAATATATATAAACAGTATTAAATTCGGCCGACAATGGGAGAAAACTTTCATAGGCTGTAGTTAGAGAGAGTATCAAAGGATTAGGTAGATGAAGCAAAGAAGAGTTTTATTAAATACTCCTATATAGGAGTTCAAAATAGCCGAGAATTAGGAAGGTCTTATTTAGAGAGAATATCGAAAGAACAGATGACGAGGTAAGGAAAACAAATTAAATACTCCATTAAATACTCCTACACAGAACGGAAAAACTTGAGTAAATCAGCTACTCCTCAAATCCTGCTCTGATGTGGCTAGTTGCATATTTATAAATAGGAACACTCCATTGTCATAGTAGTAGGGAAGGACAGGAAATAAACTGAGTCATACTCTACAATACCTCCCCTTTTAGGTCATATTTTTTAAACATAGTGAATATGATCCTTTAGTTGGATTCACCTCTATCCAGCTGGTATTTTTCTTTTTTCTACCATTGGTGTTGATATCCATTTGTTTTGTGTTATGGTAGACACGGGTAGCTGAAATGTGGCATACAAGTGTTCGGACGGCAGTGCCATCGGCCGAGAATAGTTTTCCTTACTCTCTCTTCGCCGTAGCTGGTTTATATGTCTCTTGTGCTAAGCATTTTGATTTTGAAACGAATATTTTTACTCGACCAATTCGCCAAAATATCATGCCGTCCTCCAACGAATGTTTCCTTGTCTGGTATTTCTTTTAAAAGAACACCTTATGTCCGATTCCGAGGGTTGAAATTTTATTTTTATTTTATTTTTATTTTATTCCCTCGTCATAAAAGCAACACTTTATGAACAGTAGAATAAAATAACTTATACTTACTGTGTATTGCCTAATTCGCTAACAGACAAATCTCAAGAAAAGTTCAAAACTCTGTGACTCAGACTACTTGAAAAGCAATATTTGAAATAAATTAGCGTAAAATTCCCGCCAGCTACCAATTCATATGTCGTTAACGGCACACACATGTAATTTCACGCATTCATTTTATAATGTGCATATTGCTATCGTGTTCAAAGTAATTTAAATTGCTATTTTTCAAGATGACCGCATAACAATATTTTGTTTATAATAACAATTTTTTTCTTTGATTTAATGCATTAGGTAAAAATCTCTTGAGAAATAAATTTCACTTGCGAAAATCTGTATAGAATCCTGTTTCTCATTCAGAGAATTTCAATCTGCGATTTCAAACATTAGTTTGTAATCATAAGCATCTAATTTACTACAACTAATATTTATTATTACTTCAATATGAATGTGCATACTACCATGTCGTTCTCTGGATACCAAGAGACAGCAGGCCTTCGGAAGATGACGATATATTTTATATGTGATATGTATTTATATGTAATATGTAATATCTATGCATATTATATAATATTATATAAAACAATATGTAATATAATATATATATATATATATATATACAGATAATATATATATATATATAATGTATATATATATACATATATATGATATATATTATATGTATATTATATATTATGTATATAATATACATATATAATGTAATATAATATAATATGTAATATATGTAAGATATATAATAATATGTAATATATAATATATGTTATAATATATAATATGTATTTATATGTAATATGTAATATCTATGCATATTATATAATATTACATAAAACAATATGTAATATAATATATAATATATAATATATATATACAGATAATATATATATATAATATATATATATATATATATGTTATATATTATATGTATATTATATATTATGTATATGTAATATATACATATATAATGTAATATAATATAATATATAATATATGTAAGATATATAATAATATGTAATATAATATATGTTATAATATATAATATGTATTTATATGTAATATGTAATATCTATGCATATTATATAATATTACATAAAAAATATGTAATATAATATATAATATATATATATATATATATATATATATATATATATAGATAATATATATATATATATATATAATATATATATATATATATATGATATATATTATATGTATATTATATATTATGTATATGTAATAAACATATATATAATGTAATATAATATAATATGTAATATATGTAAAATATATAATAATATGTAATATGTAATATATGTAATAATATGTAATATGTAATATCTATTTATATATATTATTATATGCAAGTGTATACTACCACATGTCTTTCTCTACATACCAAGAGACTGCAGGCCTTCAGAAGATGACGATATTTTTACCCGTATTCGATTTTAATAATTTTTTCCAAACTTTTCAGGATATGATTGATGATTTATAAGAAATGCTGCATCTAGATCAATTACGACTGAAAAGTAAGTTCGGTCTTCAGTGAGTGACCCCCAAAATACGGCCATGTGCTACATCTAGGCTCCGTTTAGATAATAACCATAAGGAGGACGGGGTGGGTGTTCTTGAAATTAAGAAATAAAGTGAAGGCTAAATCTGCCCTCTTGGTTTGAATCGATAACAATATTATTGAATTGGGCTCTATCATTTGTCTTTAAAAGAAAAACCGCCATTAATTTTCAAAATATATTAGAAAACTTCATGTACGTTTTTTTATTTTTTTATTTTTTGGGGGAGGGGGTTTTTTTTTTTTGGGGGGTGAAACAATCCCTTCTGTTTTATATACGTAAGATGTACATTGGTCATATTACAGAAAATAAATAAAAACCCAAAATATATATTTAAAATCAAAAGAATAAGAAAAATTGTACAGAGAAAGGTTTTATAAAAGCATCCGATGAAAAATATAGAATCATGAACCTTTAAAATTTAACATCAGATCTGGCAGCCCACCTAATTTTTAACATCGGATTTAGCATCTCGATTTTTTTTTCGATAACCGTGCCTGTTGTTAACCAATTGTTTCGTCTATTCTTTGTTACCGTGACAAATGAAAAGATTTCAAATTGACAACGTTTTCCGATTTCATTGATACAGACCTAAAAATCTTCTATTTTTCCTTCTTTAATTTTCTCATTGAAACCAAGTAGCGTTTCCGATGTGTCATTTCTGTCTATCCTCGAAATAAAAACACATTAGTCTATTATTTATAAGGTATTGGCAGGAAGTGTTAAACACTTCTGTATTCCCTTTTTCTTCTTTTATTTTCTTCTTTTCCTTCTTTTTATGTGCCATGTCCTTTCAGTACGCAGGCGATCATAGCACTCCACCTCCCTCTAACCCTTGCAGCTCTCAGCAAACTCCTCTCCTCTGCATTCTACCCCAGACCACCTACTCCCATCCACCTGCTCAAGCTCGGCAAGCGCTGCTTTCCCTTTTCTCGCTTTCCTTCTATTCGACCTGTGAGTATCAGATTCTCCAGACCCTCCTTCCTCATCATGTGTCCCAGAAACTTCAACTGCCTCTTTCTGATGTTAAGTATAAGCCTTCTCCTTGTTTGTAACTTATCTAAGAAACAAAATGTAACCTATCTAAGACTTCATCGTTGATAAGACGCTCGGCCCATGATCTCCTTAGCATCATTATATAGACCCACATCTCCGTCGTCTGAAGTCTCTTCTTCATCTTTGGGGAAATTGTCGAACATTCGCTGGCGTAAAGAAGGACAGATGTCACTTAACAGATCAGTACTCTTTCACGGAAACCAAACATACATCTCGGATAGTTTTTTTCCGTTTTCCCGCCTCATCAAAACGGAATAGTCCATTATTTATGAGGTATTGGCAGGAGATTTTAAACACTTCTTGCTTTTTTTTCGTAAAGGAATAAAGTTAGCGTCTCTGATATGTCTTTTTCCTCTTTCTACGCGATCAAAACGGAATAGTTCATTATTTATGAGGTACTGGGAGAAGATTTTAAACACTTCTTGCTTTCTTTTTCTCACAGAAAAAAGTTAGTGTCACTGATATGTCTTTTCCCTCTTTCCACGCGATCAAAACAGAATAGTCCATTATTTATGAGGTATTGGCAGGAGACTTTAAACACTTCTTGCTTTCTTTTTCTCACAGAAAAAAGCGAGCGTCTCTGATATGTCTTTTCCCTCTTTCCACGCGATCAAAACGGAATAGTCCATTATTTATGAGGTATTGGCAGGAGAATTTAAACACTTTTTCCTTTCTTTTTCTTAAGCAAGTGGGTGACAAAACGTGGTCAGTGGAGGTGGCATATGGACGAAATTTATTGAGAGCGACAAGAGATAGGTGGAGGTGGAGAACCATGACTGACTACGTCCTAAATGATCACGGCACATAAAAAGAAAGATGTAATTTCGTCAAAATCGCTATTATGAAGATCCTCATGTTTGTTATTTTTGTTGGTGTGGTTGATGATATTAACTCTAGTCGATTTCGCCATCAACATCACTATCAACATAATCAGCATTATTTTTTTTGTTGATGATGATTATAAATATAGGTGATTTCACCCTCAACATCACTATCATCTTCACATTGATATTGTTCATTTTTAAATTTTTAAAACGTTGACAGCATGAATAGCTTCATAATATTTTAAATGTAGCAGAATCAGTGGGATATCTAAACAAATCGAATTTTTTTTGAATTGATGATGGTGATGATGACGATATTAACAGTAGGTGATTTCGATATCGATCATGATGATAGATTTTGCTATTTTGTTATTGTTGCTGATGATGATGAAATTAACTGTCAGTGATTTGGATATCGACATTGTTATCTTGATGATCCCCATCACCATCACTATCGTCATGATCGCTATTTCTGTTATTGTTGAAGTTCATGTCGATGATCATGATATTAACAGCAGGTGATTTCGACATTAACATCACGATAAACATAATCCCCATTTTTTGTCATTGCTGTTGTTGCTGTAGATGATGATGATGATGATGGTAATGATGATTTATGGTGAAGATAATATTGATGATATTAATGTCATAATAAAATTTCCCCCCTGTTTACATTCAGTTGCTGTTATTGTTTTGTTCTACATTATTCCTTGTGTGTTTGAGAAAAAAGAAATGGTATCGTTCGTTTATTTCTCGACTTTTTCACTTCCTCACTCTCTTTCTCTCACTGTTTCTTACTGCCTTTCTCTCTCTTTTTCCTCTTTCACTTTCTCTCACTCCCTCTCTCTTTGTGTCTTACTCTCTCTTTCTATCCCTCTCTCTTTCTTTCTCGCACTGTTTCTTACTGAATTTTCCTCTCTATGTCTTACTCTCTCTTTCTTTCCGTCTCACTTTCTCTCCCTGTTTGTTACTGACTTTTTCTCACTGCCTCCTCTTTCACTTACTCTCTCTCTCTCTCTCTGTCATATTGTCTCATTCTTTCCCTCTCTCTTTCTCTCACTATTTCTTACTGACATTCTCTCTCTTACTCCTCTTTCACCTAATCTCTCTCTCTCTTACTCTCTCTTTCTTTCCTTCTCTCTTTCTCTCACTGTTAGTTACTGACTTTCTCTCTCTTTTTCCCTTTCTCTCTCTCTCTCTGTCTTACATTCTTTCTTTCTCTCTCTTTTTCTGCCTTTCTCTTACTGTTTGTTACTGACTTTCTCTGTCTTTCTTCTCTTTCATCTACTCTCTCTCTCTCTCTGTCTTTCTTTGCCTTTCTCGTTCTTTCTTTCTCTCACTGTTTTTTACTGACTTTCTCTCTCTTTCTCCTATTTTACTTACTCTCTCTGCCGTACTCTCTCTTTCTTTCCTCTCTCTTTCCTTCTCTCTTTCTCTCATTGTTTCTTATTGTTTATTACTAACTTTCTCTCTCTTTCTCGTCTTTCACTTACTTACTCTCTCTCTCTCTCTCTCTCTCTCTCTCTCTCTCTCTCTCTCTCTCTCTGCCATTTGAGTATCTTCATCTCTTCAGCGATTTGTATGTTCTGAAACATTTTTAAATATCAATTTATATAAACATAATATTTGCGTTTTCGTTTCGGATATATTTTTAACGAAATACCTTTTTTTTTTCATTAATCTTTCCTTTTTCAATTCAATCCGCCAACACGTTGTACTCTTCATTATATTGTAACTGAAAGTAGGTTACAGATAAAAGACTTTTGTAAAAATGTCATCATTTTAATTTCAATATTTTTAAGTGTCATTTTATCATTTTTAAATTTTTAAAACCTTGACAGCATGAATGGCTCTATAATATTATAAATGTAATAGAATCAGTTGAACTTCTAAACAAATCGAAAAATTCTTCAACAAATCCATTCAGCTCGATGAGAAGAAAAAAAATTAAGGGTTTTTTTGAACTTTCTGATGAATCATCATTTTTAAGTTGAATAAACTCCTTGGGATTTCTATGACTATAATATATCCGACAGTGCATCGATAAATATTTGAGCTTAACAACTTTAAAAAAATAATGAATTAAGAATCATATATCTGATTGCAGTTTATTATTTCTAGAAGTAAGAGGATTCAAATGAAAATATTAAAACTGTAAAGGCTTTCGATTTCATTGAAGCACATGTTAAAGGCATGAGAGTTTTATCGTCTCCTCTATCTCCCCTTTAATTATTTACTAGCTTAGGACCGCACTCTGTAGGGGATTTTAAGCTAGCTAAGGTATATTTAGATAGACAGCTTGGAACAAACAAGTTTGGATGTAAGCACATACAAACACACACTCACACGCACATATATATATATGTATATTATAATTATTTTTTCAAAATATGATTCCTTTCCTACATAAGAGATCTCATGTTTCAAAAACAAGAGCCAAAAACTTCAATAAAATTATTAAAAATAAATTTAATTAAAGTATCAAGCCCTGTTTTATCCTCAAGCGAAATTTTTGGAATAAACAAATTATTATTGTTATTCCAAAACTTTCGCTTGTAAAAAAAAAGAGATTGATACTTTAATTCAATTTAATTTTAATAATTATACTGAAGTTTTTGCATCCTGTTTTTGAAACACGAGAACTCTTATGTTGCGAAGGAATCATATTTTTAAAAAATAATTATAATTTAGGCTCTACTTTTGTATTGAGCACTGTTTTTTTTTTTAAATAAAAGACAAAAATAATAAAGAACTTCGGATTATTTACATAACTTGTTCTTTCCTATGTTTCTATATATTTGCACTCACACAAACACACACACACATATAGGAAGAGATGTGTAAATTGTCGACTTTTTATATTTTTTATATATCTATATATATATTAAAAATTTTCTCCATGTTATATATATATATATATATATATATATATATATATTGTGTGTATTTAGGCAGCATATTTTCATTTATACACGTTTCATTAAATAATATAGACAAGTGTTGTCTATTTATTTTATGTAAAATTTGTTCGTAACATCTGATAAGTTTGATAACATTATCATTAAACGAAGAAAGAAATTCACAATATTGATCCATATTTTTTTAATATAATCTAAGCTTTCGGCTTACTTAAGCCATTATCAAAGATGTAATTACAAACATATCAAACAATATACGGACACGACAGTGATGATAGTCTGTCATTGTTTACATAGTTGATCACTAAGCAACGATAAAGACGCGCATATAAGACGCTAGAAGCGAAAATCGCACCGCATCTCATGACGTCACACATGACTACACGAGAGTGAATTGTAGAATGAAGTAAGGAAAGCCGTTGGTATAAATCAATATATATATATATATAGATAGATATGCATACATACATATATATACATACATATATACACATATATACATATATATAAATATATATATATACATATATGCATATAAATATATATATATATATATATATATATATGTGTGTGTGTGTGTGTGTGTGTGTGTGTGTGTCTATAATGTGAAAAGTACAATTTTTATGAACGCCTTTCGTTTCATCAGGAATTTCACCCGAGACGAAACGTGTTGGTAAACATAGTTTACTTTTGTCTTTTATCTATAATGTCTTCACAGTTATATTTATACGTGAAGGTTTATATATACTCACCCTGATGAGCGTCCGCACATAAATATACATTGCTTTCTCTTGAAACGTTATTTTTATTGGATACCCATGTTTGAATAAACCCCCTCCCCCGCCGTTTATTTTGTAACAGTATTCATATACTAACTTGTATATAATAGAAATCTTATTAAAGAACAATACGCCCTCCAGCACTTTTCCTTTAATAAGATTTCTCGCATATTCAAATATGTAGTCGAAAATAATTAAATATACACTTTAAAAATCAAATGCAGCGTCTACTCAAATGTTTAAAGCGATAAATATCTGTCGGATTAATATATAAAATCTTTATATATATATATATATATATATATATATATATAAATCTTTATATATATATATATATATATATATATATATATATATATATAAAATTTAATTTTAATTTTTGGATCCTGTTTTTGAAACATGAGAACTCTTATATAGCGAAGGAATCATATTTTATTTTAATAGTTATAATTTAGGCTCTACTGTTGTATTGAGCACTGTTTTTTTTTTAAGAATAAATAAAAATACTAAAGAAATTCGGATTATTTACCTACCGTGTTCTTTCCGATTTTTTTATATTACACACACACACATATATATATATATATATATATATATATATATATATATATATATATATATATATATATATATATATATATATATATATGTGTGTGTGTGTGTGTGTAATTTGGGATAAACGTACAGATGATGTTCTGAAGCTCTATCAATATTTCCTTGCCCGTACAAATATAAAATATAATCATATATAGAACTCATGCAACTATAGGCATTTCCTTAATATATAGCTGAATGTGTATGTGGAGGGATTTTATGTAGAAAATATATGCTATCAGGTTAAGAAGCCCAGCTGGATTTCGGATCAAATAAGAGAAGAACAAAAAAATAAATAAATAAAAACATAGAAACTGGATTTTTCTCTCTAGAAGTACAATGGAAGTAACAAATACCAAATCTTAATAGCTTTACCTCTGCATGTCAGACAAGGAACCACCAATCAAAAACATATATTTTTTTTGCCCAAAGCCTATTTTCCTTGTGACATAAGACACAATTACTTATATGGCGAGATATAAAGCCCCTGGATGGCTGAGTTGAACACTTCAAGCATCTTACAGCTTTTATTTCTGCCTCGGGGAATCTAAGATTCATTACTTTTTATTATCTTCTTAGAAAAGATAAAAAAAGAAAGCGAAACAGATTTAGTGTATACTAAGGTAAATTTAGAACAAACAAATATCGATGTAAATGCTTATATCTATCTATCTATCTATCTATCTATCTATCTATCTATCAAACTATCTATTTATCTATCAAACTATCTATCTATCGGTATATATATATATATATATATATATATATATATATATATATATATATATTCAACATTCAATACCATCACTTGATAAGACAGCAGTAGAGTTGAAACAAAATGGCTATTTTTGTAGTGATTTAATAACATGTTTGTTATAATTTTGAATAAATTATATATATATATATATATATATATATATTATAATAAATTTTATTAAAAAAATTCATATATATATATATATATATATATATATATATATATATATATATAAGTATATAGGTTACATTTCATATATATACTTCTTTATATATGATCAATAGCTTTGTTTAATTTGTTCATTTTACTGCAACGTCTGTTGAAATATACAAACACACACTCATATATATGCGTGTCTATATATATATATATATATATATATATATATATATATATATATATATATATATATACGCACACACAAACGCGAACACACAAACTCACATTCATATGTGCGTGTGCGTATGAGCTATATATATATATATATATATATATATATATATATATATATATATATATATATACACACACATAGAGAAACTAATTTTTTAAAAAATCCTCATTAAATCTTTCCTATCGTGGTGACCATTAAAGTCACCGAAGACAAAGATGTTCGCAGATGGATGGAGAGAAATTGGCTTTCAGCTATGATGTCTAATATCTATCAGTCCAGAGAAGAAGGGGAGCGATAAAGGAAAAAGATTTAGATCATAGATTTTACTAAGACGGAAGCACATTAAAATGTAATGTGGGACCTCGAGAGACAATTCCCCAGCCATCTGATGATTATCTTGAATGTAAACACCATGATCATCTATGTGACTGCTGGAATATTTTTGGTAAAGGGAAAGATAGCCTAGAACTAAAATTCATTTGTAACACTATACTGTCAACTATTATGTCTATTATACGGCCGTTCTGGGAAGAAGGGGAGCGTAAAGAAAGAGATAGCTAACTGAGGTTGTAATGAAACACTGAAGCCCATGAAAGAGTAATCTGTGGCCTCGAGTGACAATTACTTGGCCAGTGGAAGATTATTTTGAAATGCAAATATATGCATGATTCATGGGAACTTTATTTTGAAGAAAACAAATTCATGAATAATTACTTTCCTGTATACCACCACTCAAGACGACTGGCTTTACATATCTCGGATCTTAGCTCCCTATGAACCCGTTAAATCACCCCGATAACATGCTAACCTCGATAAGCAAATTATTCGATGAAAACATAAAGAAAATAACGCATTTCTTCTTTCTGCGACGAGAAAACGTCTCAAATAATAGAAACCTTCATCATAAAAATAGTAAAATAACATAGCAACCTCAACGACGAACACGGCCATACTTTACTGAATATGGCCGGGAATTAAATATATGTTCACCTCTCTGCAGCTGACTCACCATTCGAAATATCATTGAATAGTTAATAAATCAACAGAAAACATCTCGTAACGAAATCAGATTTTGACAATTTCTACATGCTCTATATAAAGATTTGGATCATTCTCTCTGTCGTGTACACAATTCACATCCATATAGGGGAAAGGAGACTATCAGCCATTTATACAGTCTGTATTTTGTTTCAAAGCTGATTTTGCACCTCCATAGTCTTGTCAATATGGTCATCGCTTGGTTAAATAATATCGGCGTTATATCAATTTTTAATTAAATTCCCGTTGTGTTTTTTTTAATATTGCTATATTCATTTTCAAGGATTTTTCTCTGTATATTGACGCAAATACTTTTTTTAAATCTTTCGTGCTCTCGTATGATGGAACCAATTTCAATTCACTCAACGTAACATCATTTAAACAGACAAACTGACATTTTGATGCGTATTTTTTTTTTTTTAACGCACTTCACTATACAGACCCCCGTGGAGAAAAATAGCATATTATAGTTCTCTTTTATTACAAGAGACTTCACAATTTGGTATCGCTATTTTTATTTTTTTTCACTGTTTGCTATATGAAACATTCGAATGTACTCGAAAAAAAAAGTAATATATAATAAAATTGAATAAGAAACTTGATAATTTTACCGATAACATAATACAACTAATTCGGAAAAAATTTATGAAAAAATTGATAGACATTTCAACATTATTCAACCAAATGTGTTTGAAAGAATTATTGTTGCCGAAATGCACCTTATAGAGTGCGGAGAAAAGGAGTAAAAATGTTTTTTTGATTTGTTTTTGTTTTACGGCATATCATCCTCAATGGGTTATTTAATGCCGACAAAATCTTTTATTGTTGCCAATATTTTTTTTTCAAAAATATATTTCTAGTAATATTTTTCCTTCAAAAATTCTATTCTTGGTAATAATTTTCTTTCAAATAAGTATATCTGGTAATATTTTTTTTTCAAAAAAATGTATAGCTGTTAATTTTTTTTCTTTTCAAAAAAAATCTATAGCTTGTAATATATATATATATATTTTTTTTTTCAAAAATGTATTGCTGGTAATAATTTTTTACAAAGATTTTTTGCTGCTACTAAAACCTACTTTTACACATTTTGACCTCGGTTTGTGGGTGTAACTATTTGCCCATAGCTGGGACCCTAACAGGGGCTACCAGCCCGGATCAGGGTGGGCCGAGTAACACTAGCAATTAAGAGTACGTTCCACGCTCCTCAAAACCTAATCAGAGGTTTTGCTGTCAGATGTAGTTTATCGTCTTACCCAGGACGCGGATGTAGTTTATCGTCTTACCCGAGACATGGATGTAGTTTATCGTTATACCCAGAACGCGGATGTAGTTGATCGTCATACCCTGAACGCGGGTATAATTTATCGTCTTACCCAGGACGCGGATGTAGTTTATCGTCATACCCGGGACATGGATGTAGTTTATCTTCATACCCAGGACGCGGATCTAGTTGATCGTCATACCCAGGACGCGGATCTAGTTGATCGTCATACCCAGGACGCGGGTGTATTTTATCGTCTTACCCAGGACGCGGATGTAGTTTATCGTCTTACCCAGGACATGGCTGTAGTTTATCGTCATACCCAGGACGCGGATCTTGTTGATCGTCATACCCAGGACGCGGGTGTAATTTATCGTCTTACCCAGGACGCAGATGTAATTTATCGTTATACACAGGACGGTATAAAAAATGGATGGCTTGACGATACCAATTTCAGGTATACTGAGAAATATATCCAAGGACTTTGGGTCCATATGTCTGAACGCACATACACGACACACATACATACATAAATACATACATATATACATAGATGTGAGAGATTAATCATTACAGAAATATATAGAAAATGCATAAGCATAAACACATGACAAAAACGGTTACTTGCAAATAATTTATAAAAATAACTTATCATGATTCAAATGTCCGGCTATCGGGTGCTTTCTTATTACAAACGACAAAATGTCGCGCGATGACTGATTGCCCTTTCTTCTTAACATTGAAAGTGAACTTTGAACCTCAATGCCAGGTTCAAAACCGTATCTTTTCTGTCATGGCGTTACGATTGATGGATAGGCTTTTTAAAGATTTTTTTTTCACGATTTCGCTTTAAATTACGTACATATATACATACACAACAACAAAATTTGCGGATAGAGTCAACTATTATTTTGTAATGGAAATGCCGCAAAAGATGACGTTTTTTTTTTTGCCTTTAGATTCACCGCTAAGTTTTCAACACCTCAGTGTATAAACTGATATGCCGCGTAGAGAAATGAACAGTAAACAAAAATTCTATGCCAACGTTTGTTTTCTAAATAACATGTGTATCCTATTTACTGTTTTGATCTCTACGTTTCGAAGCAACATTGATTTATTGATTCACTTTCTACAGCTTATCAATCCAGTTTAATAATCCAAGTTTTAATAATTAACCGATAACTGGGAGAGAAGAGGCGAATTTATACCTTTTCCATGGGTGTTTACGTGAAAATACATATATCAAACCCAAGTCATTTATTACAAACTAGCAGTAGAGCCCAGCGTTGCCCGGGGATATAACAGTAAGAGATAGATCAAGTATCGACCATCATAAAGACTGAAAAATAAAATTGACAAAGATTATTGTTTAAGGTTGACGGACACGCATGTCTTAATTAGTTTTTTTTGGGGGGGAGGGTTACGAATTGGTCAAACCCAAACTCAAACAGAAACATTGTTTTCAATCGTTATGAGTCTACCGATTGAATAGAATTTTATTATAAACAATTGTCTTGTAAATGGAATTTTTAAAGCATTCTGAATGTAAAAATAAAGAAAAAGTGTGCAAGACAATAAGAAACACTACCTGCCAAAAAAAAGTGAAGTTTTGTTGACATCGGTTGAAAAATGTAGGAAATCCGATCCCATATATAAACGAACACACACACACAAACAAACAACCTGGGTTTTAGAATAAGTATAACTCGATATGAGTTGTCCCCCTTTCATTAATGCCTCCTAATCGTGTTTTCAAATTGATTTCGTGCTAAAACAATTGTGTTTTTTCCAATTTTCGGCGCTGTCAGAACCACCGCAAGGTAATTTTACGTAGTTCTGTGAAATTTTGTTGAAATCGGTTAAATGTAAGAAATCCGATCCAATATATAAACGAACACACACACACACACACACACACACACACACACACACACACACACACACAAACACACACACACACACACAACCTGGGTTTTATAATAAGTATGATGATTTGATTATTTTTATTTGTTTTCTGTTCTTGACAAATATCAAACATATATTATACTAAAGCAGCAACATTTAAATATCTCATTTTTAGAATTATTTAATTTATTTATAAAATGATTCATTTGTTGTTTACAGCTTATCAACCTTTTGTAGGTTATTTAAAGCCAAAAAATAATTTTACATTATAAGATTTTGTTTTTGATAATAATAAATTAGTGATACAATTCCTATGAAATAACCTATAGCTAGGGTAAGAATCTATTCTATGTGGATTCATAGCTATTAACACGTAAGTGAATATAAGTTTTGCTTCCGAGGGGCTTACTATCAGCCATAGTGATGCCAGGTAGAAATAGTTTTCTACGGTGATTAAAGTAAGACACTTTTGTTCTGGAGACGTTAAAATTTACAAATCTTTCCTTGGCGCAGTTAACCCATTATTAAACATCATTTTCGAAATCAGTTGCCAGTTCTGCCTTACCGGATCCGTCGAAATGTAAACAGTTGTTTCATCTGCATATATACCCATTTGGGAATTAACGACATCGGAACGCTAGGCGAGCAAGATCAAAAACAGTATAGGTTCGAGGATAAAGCCCTGGGGGTCCCCTGCATTAATACCAAATGAACGAGAAGCCTGTCCATAATACATGACCCCGAGACTGTGGAGAAGGTCACTATGTCTAAACTAACATGTATAAAAACGTGTTTTCTCATATCTCTCGTTTAAAAAGGTTTGAAGCGAATAAATCATGTAAATCTTAAAGTAGATGACCCTTCATCATGCCATATAAACCATTGCTCTCCTGGAGGTTAGCATCAGCCGTGCTGATGGCAGGCAAAAATGTTTCTCTCTGGTGATTTACTAAGAAATCAGAAAGAAACATTTGAAATTTCCAGAAAAAAATGAGGAAAGGGTAACTGGAGAGTATGTCCCTCACAAGACTTATAGAATGAAAGACCGAAAGAGGAAAACAGCAAGAAAACTTGAGATTTTCTTTAATTGTTTTTTAAACATTTTATTCCAAGCAAGGCGGGAGTGGCACTAGCACGCAAGGGATTACAGAGATGCGACTAAGAGTCAAGAGGGGTGTTTGATGAAAGGATATAGAGAAGGACGGAGATCAGGATCAAGGCATCAGAAGATGTCGACTGACATTACGTTTAAATATTTGACGATTGCAGCAATCAGGGAAGAAAGTTAAAGGAAGAAAGTTCCACTGTCGCAAAGTGCAAGAGAAGAAGCTCTTGGGATAGAAGAGGCGGTTACATTTAACTGTTTTTACAGTGAAAGGGTGGGACCGAAATGCCAACCTAGTAGCACGCTTAAACTCATGCAGATAGGGCACCAATGAAAGTAGCTCGTCAGAGTAGTTACCATGAAATTATTTGTAGAAAAGACAGAGGGACGCTACAGTACGTCCGTGAGAAAGTGACTGTAAGCGATATGCCAGATCAGGACCTATCACATTGCATATCCGTCTCTGGATTTTGGTCTAGGACCTCGAGATAAAGAGCGGGGGCACCAGGCCATATATGGCAACAGTATTGACGAATGGTAGAATTGTAGATTTGAAGGATCAACTCAGGCGAGAAAAACCTTCTCGCGCGACAGAGAGAACCAACTTTTTTTTGCGGTAGAAGTAGTTATTAATGCAGTATAGTTCTTCCACATCAAGTCAGTGGAAAACGTGAGACCAAGAAGTGGCAGAGACACGCTCTCGTGGAGTTGGGCATCAGCCATACTGATAGGAGGCAGGAAGGTTATGGCATAACCGTTTGTGTAGTATAGTAAGAGTACAGAGAGTTCATAGTGATACAAAGAAAAAGAAGTTTTCGAAGTGCAATGTTCGTTTCATATGAATTTTGTCGGGCGTAATCGACATCAGCATGATGTGTACTTAGTTTACAATTGTTTCATAACGTGTACTTATCCATGAGCTTAGCAATGTGCATTTAATTAGTGACTGTTCCCTTTAAACAGATCTTTTTTTTTTTTAGTGAAGTTGAGAGTCAGCTATATTGGCGCTGGTTAAGTTTAGCTGAACTACAGAGTGGTCCGAAAGTTTTGTTATCCTCTACTAAACAATAACGAGAACAATAGAAGCACAATTAATACAGTAATACAAAGTCCATGTACTCGATTCAGTTTTATTCACTTTCATTGTCGCTGTCATACAAACAGAAGGTCCGTATGAATACCATTATTTTCCTGTCAGCCATCTGAAAAAAAAATTATATTACGTAACGGTGACAAGACTTTCGGACCACGCTGTAGATGAACAAATATTATATACGAGTTGAAGTATCGGTCTACGTCGGGTAAGGAATCAAAATCCAGATCGTACTTGGTTATAATGGAAGCAAACCGATTTATTTTTCTTGTAAAGAAACAACTGTTTTATAATTTTTAATTTCTATTATTTATGCATTACAGTTTAAATGCTACAAACCAGAATAAACAGGAGATGAACCTAACAGAAGACTGAAACACATAAATAAAAAACAAACAAAAAAAAAGACAAAGAAATGAAAAAGAGCTCTTAAAGTGATTGAAATAAAAATGGAATCAATTATCAAACTTATACTTTGAGGAACATTTAAAACAAGTGACAAATATTTGTGCTGAAGTAATCAAGGCTAAAGGAGGATATTTTGACGAGAGCAAAATTAAATTATAAAATAGTTATTTTTCTTTTTGTCATAATAAAAATTCTAATAAAAAATCATGTCACACTTTTTAAACCATGCAAAATTCTAAAATGTAATTTTCACTTATATTCAAAATTTTATTTTATTTTATTTTAAATTTTCTTTAAAATATACTATAAATTTTATTAATTTATTTTTATAAATCTTATTTAAAATTTTATTTTACTTTATTTTTTAAATAAAATTTAAAACATTCTAACATGTAATTTTCTCTTATTGGAAACATTGGCAGAGACGGCCTCAAACTTTTGAACTATATATATATATATATATATATATATATATATAACGATTTTATTTGATTTACTTAACAGTGAAATTAATAACAAGCGGCCTAAATAGATAAGTCCTACTAAAGAAGAATTGTTCTTCCGACATGAATCGAAACCGCATCCCTTTTTCCAAAACAGAAACTACATCTTTAGATAAAGTGTACTTGTAACAGTTCAGACACGGCGCCCCCCTGTCAAAGTTAAAAAAAAAAAACAGTTAACAAAAGGCATATTTTTTTTCTGTAGGATATTAGAATAACTAATAACTCATGCCGATTGCATACGGATAAAAAATGAGTTCAGCAGATATAAAAATTTAAAATGGTGTAAGACAAGGTTCTGCTATCTAACCGGATTAATTCAACCTATACAGCGAGGAAATTCTCCCAGGATTCATTATTGGCGCTCAAAATCTTAACAACATAAGACATTCAAAGGACAGGGTGATATTAGCATACATGAAAAGAAAACTGCAAAAACTTCTACAGAAGGTAGTGAAAGATAATAAGACGAAAGGACTAAACATCAACTCCAGGAAGACAGAATGCTTGGTTGTTAGCAAGAAAAAAAGGAGCTCAAATTGCAAATCGCAGCTATCAAATTCAAACAACTACAAAAATGTAAATATCTGGGAAGTCTACTAACAGACGACGCAATATGCGTCTCTGAAATCTCCAAATGTACTGCGATGGCCAAAGATGCTTTCCAAAAGCTAAGCAGAGTCTTAAGAAACAGAAAAATCTTTGTGAGAGACAAAGAAAAAAGTACTCAGCTGTTACGTGACATATTTCCTCCTATGTGGCAGTGAACGCTGGGCAATATGCTCAAAGATGGAGAGTAGACTTGAAGCAACAGAAAAGAGGTTCTGCAGAAGGATACTGGGGATATCATGAACCGATCATGTGGGCAATGTCGAAGTTTTAGAGAAAATGGAAACTTACACTTAACGCCAGGATGTCGGTTAAAAATTCTGGTGCACATAATAAAGAAGGAATGCTTGGAAAATATGATACTCACAGCACAAATACATAACATAATGTTATGGTCCGGATTCTTTGTACCACGGTGATAGTCCAAGGTAGAACCAATAAAGAAGAACTCGAACACAGGTATGGAATAACACAGATATATTACAAACAGGAATATATACAGAGAAGCAGAAGTGTTAGTATGAACAATCATGTTTAGTAGAGAGAACAATGTAGTCTCGACCAGTATCACGATTCCAATGTCTTGTAGTAATTGTCTGAACGCGACTCTGTTTCGGACTGCCTCTGACTAGACTCTTGACTCGACTTGAAATACTCGACTTGAACTACTGACGATATTCAGTCACCCCCCCCCCATGAGGGTGTCATGTGGCACAAGGCCTTTTTAATGTGGGCATTCCGAGCCCGTGGGCCCGGCCAAAAATATGTCCATTGAACCCGTATAAACGGGTTCAGGGCCGGTTTTACCTCCCGAAGGAGACTCCGCCCTTTGGGGTAGCCTCCTTCGGGTTCCTCCCGTCCGTAAGAAGAGAGTTCAACCGAACAGTCGCTCAGAAAGTAATGAGTAGACTGGCTCCTTGCCTCCTCCTGAGGCGCAGTATTTATTAAGTATAGAATAGTCCATTATTATTATTATTATTATTATTATTATTATTATTATTGGTAGGATCCCATAACACATACTTAATGAGCTGAAGTAAATGGATGGTGGGACAGGGTTTAGGGAAATAACAAAAAGAAAAAAATTCTTATGAGCTACAAAGTACAGGAAATTTTGGAGAACCATGATCGCCTACGTCCTAAGCGGAGAAGTCACATAAAGAAAAAGAATATATTTAGTGAGTACACTTTCTAGCCGGTTGCAGACAGTTTACTGCCCATATAAGTTCTGAATTATTCGAATATCCTTCCCAAATAAATCAAGGTTACCTTATTAAAATATGTAATATCAGAACTCCTGTATGGTAAGAAATGCTAAACAATCTCGTCACAGGTGGAAAAGAGACGAAAAGAATCAGAAATGTGGTTCTACAGAAGGATACTGAGAAAACCCTGGACAGAACATCTTAGCAACGACCAAGATTTAGAAAAAAAAACTAGCAATATAAACCGTCTTCGAACTGGACATTGGTTACTAGGAACTTTTGCCTTTCAATTGGAGCAATTTAAGTTTAAATCAGCCCACCCGAAAATCAATATTAGTAACAAAAATTAGGTACATCGCCAAATGTTGGGGTAACAATTTGAACGGGAATGCCTGGAAATGGAACTGTATAATGATATATAATATTGTAATAAATTAAACTACTTATTTTTATTAAAGTTTTGATATATATCCAAGAAAATATAGTAAATATTAAAACGTTTCTGAGAGTTATAATGGACAGGAAGTAGTGGAGAACCATTACCGCCAACAATTTGGACTCAAAACCGGCCCTGAATAATTATCTATCAAACAAAAAATATCGAAATCGGATGAAGACTGGAAATGCAACATCCGATCACACACACGCATACATACACATCTTGAAAATAATAGATAGAGATGGAATCAAGAAGGGTACTTATAGTTAACATAAATAAACAGTTGAAATTTCTAGGTGAAGGCATAATGGAGAAAGCGGGTTTGGAAAATTTGATACTCACAAGACAGATTGTAAATAAGAGGAACGGAAGAAAACAACGTCTTACCGATCTAGCGAGCTTGAGTAAATAGACGGTGGGATAAAGTTTGAGAGATAAGAGTAAGACAATAGAGTCACAAAGGACAGGAGATTAGGGAGAGCCATGATCGCCAAAGATCATGAAGGAACATAGAGGAAAAAGAATTCGCTCCGTAATATCCAGTATCAGTTAAAACAGATTGATATAAGAATTCGGTATTAATGTTTTCAAAAGTATCGGTAATTATTGTAGGTTTCTGATAAAACGTGCTAATACCTATCATCCAAAATGAGTTTAAATTAGCAGCTTATTAAAATAAGAACGTAATCTGCTGATTTGTTAAAAAAAAATAGACTTTATTTTTACATATAAAACAATCGAGCTTCTGAATGTCTTTTGCGCGATGTTTTTTTTATTTTTTCTGTATTGTAAAAGAATAAGGATAATTTTGTATATATCATAAGTACTTCAAAGAAAGTAATATCGTTGATGTGCTAATTTATCCTCAGGGGGTTTGTCGTAAGTGTGTTTACTTCATTGGCTACAGAATTGTGAAATCGATTCCTACATAGCTGTATGTTAAATGCTATCATTTGTCTACGGCATTTTCTGAGGAATATTTAATATATATATATATATATATATATATATATATATATATATATATATATATATATATATATATATATATATATATTCAATGATGAAAGTAGCTAAATAATCGTGTTAAATATATTAACACATTTAGCGCCTGCGTTTGTTTTTGCAGACAAAAAAACTCTGGGAATTCCCAAAAGATTAAGTAGCAGCCTAAGACGTTAGATATTATTCTCGACATTGCACAGAGGATAAAAATGAAGTTAAGCTACGCATTTAAAAAAAAATGAAGGCATTATACAGCGTGAGACATAAATACCTGCTATATTTTAAGCTGTCACCTCTGTGATGCTAATCAACTTAATCAAGGGACAATGGTATCTAGCTAATTTCTTACAATTTCTTGTCAGATAGCGTAATTTACAATAATGGTTTGGATCAATTCTGGAGAAAAAATTATAAAATATTGGTGACTCTAATTACAACACAGATATTTTTTTCGTGCTCATTTTAAGTGATGGAATGTTGACGTCCCGGATATAAAATCGATATTGATATGGGTTGAAAATTTTCAGGCTTAAAATAATGTCACCTAAACGACCTCGAAGCGTTCGAACTCTTCAAGGGAATGGAAAACATAAGAAATCTTCTACAACAGTGTATGTCGAATAGATCGATATGATTGATTGATTCGTTTTCTACGGTGTATCAACCCTTTTCAGGTTATTTAAAGCCAAGAAAATATTTTTAGATGATAAGAATTTTTTGCGGGGGTAAATGATAATGATTTAGTGATAGAAATGAATACAACATGGGAACCAGTAATAAAGAGTGCCAGAGAAAAGCGATAATAACAACAAAAATTGCAATATGAGCTCTGGTAAAAAATGGTTGCTGAAGACATTAGATAATACCCAGAAATTCATACGCAGATGTCCTCAAGGTCACATGGCACAGTGGATAAAGGACTAGTTAGATCCAGTGACAGGGCCCAAAAGTGTTCAATACCCGGTTAAGGCAGTGGAGAACTTTCAGAGGGAAATTAACAGGAGATACCTGATAACTGACATCCATTAAACATAGCACGTGGAAATAGAACAGTCTACACGAAATGAAGGGTTTAGTTCGACATTCCAACCACCTGAAGAAGGCCGGAGCGTACAACGGCCGAAACGTTGTAATAAATATGGCGACAAAGCTGAGGACAATAGTCCGAATAATGTAAATAGTGTACGTAATCAGCTCAGAAATATAGACATGTTTGTGATATAAGCCTTTCTAATTAACACAATAGCTATCGGGAATAAAAGGTGGATTCATAGGTAATTTTACGCATGAATTTAACGTATCTAACTGAAGTTTGAACCATTAGTTCTTCATGAGTTCTTGTTTTGCACGCCAGCAGTGTTCTGCAAAGCGGATTCTGGATTAGCAGCGGATTAGAATGTAGAAATATGAGATGGGTCCATAGCGCTGTTATTTAGTTGAATGCTATCTCCAAGATATTTGGCAGGAACCTCTTCTCGCCACTGTTAAACGGAGAAAAACGACATGTTTGGGACACATTAGAAAGTACTGCTGCCTGTGCAAGACTTTCGTGCAAGGCACCATTGAAGGTGAACGTAGGAGAGTACACTAACACAAAAACTAGTTCGACAATGTCAACCAAAGGAAAAGTATGACTATACCAGTATTGCTAGAGTCTGCCGTTGATAGACCGTTGTGGAGGAGATATAGTGTTGCCACTGCACTCGCCCCCCCCCAAGGGGGTGATAATAATGATGATATCTCCAAGAGATGTTAAGTATTCGGTGGAAGGATTCATTTACAATGAATTTATATAAAATACGGCATTTATTATTATTATTATTATTATTATTATTATTATTATTATTATTATTTTCTTTGATTTCGGGCGTTTACACATTTCTTTCCGGGTCCTGCCCAGGGACCTAAGGTTAGAAAAGGCATCATGACACTTTCCACTGACAAAAAAAAAAAAAAATTAAATTACATAGATAAAGCCCTTCGTAAGGTGTGGGCTGTACTTGTCAGAACAATATTTTGTATCTCCTTGAGGCATGAACTTCCAGGAATCCCTTCAATTAGTCTACTGCAATCTTTTCCAACCAGTCCTAGGGCTCCAACTACAACAGGGATTGTTGATGTTCCCATATGCCACATTTTCGAGATTTCTATTTCAAGGTCCTTGTACTTTGACAAAAAAAAACAAAAAAAATTATTATTATTATTATTATTATTATTGCTTGAGTCATGCCGTTGATAGCCCATTGTGGAGAAGATACAGTGTTGCCTCTGCGCTCGGATCCACCCAAAGGGGATGATAATAATGATGATATCTCCAAGAGATGTTTAAGTATTCGGTGGAAGGATTCATTTACAATGAATTTATATAAAATACGGCATAATTATTATTAATTTTTATAGAATTTAATAGAAAATTATATTCGAAATCTGGAGCGCTTAATATATAGTAACATGGAAGAATTTGGAAGGAATTATTGTTTTTGTTCGCAATCTTTATTGGACACCTCGTTTTCATGTTATTTCTTACTCTCCTTTCCTAAAGACATTTTCCCCTTACTCTCCTTTCCTCGTTATATTCTCAACTTGTTTGTATTTATTTTCTTTATTCCCAGCCTCATTCTTAACTCATCTAGGTTGTCTAATTGTTAGTAATCTAATCTCGTTAAATCAATTACGAATGAGTAGTGACTTCGATCCTCACTGGGTACCCTATACTTTCGGCCTTGTGCTACACCTAACCTAGGCTAAGAAAACCGCCATTCTTAATTCGTAATTATATTCGTCCTTTCTCTTATTTTTTTTATTTCTCCTCTTTCTGTTCCTCTTCTTGTTATTTCTTTTATGTTTTTCTTAACCCTCCATATTGTTTCTTAACCCTCCATCGCTTTCATCTTCTGTTTCCTCTTTTCTTTTTTCTTTCTTTACATTCTTAACTGTCCTTTACTATTTATTCTCTTTCCTATTCACTTCCTTCCTCTTATTTTCATTATATTCACTCTCTTTTTACACTATGTCGTCCTTTTTATTCATTTCTTGAATCCTTATTCTTTTCCTTCTTTTATTTCCATGTTCTCCTTTCTTTTTCTATCATTTCATTCCTACTCATGTATACATGTTGTTTTCTAAATTTATTCTCCAATTCTTACTTTATTACATTCGCTTATTCTTTTCTCTCTTCTTTTTCATTTCCTTTCCATTTTGTCTCTTCTTTATTACTGTTTGTTTTCCTCTTATTTCTGTCCCTGCCATTTCTTTCTTTCTTTTTCTTATTCTTTTCATGCATTTTTCACAACGATTTTTTTTTTACTTCATTCCATTTATTTTCCCTTTCAACATTTTCCTTCCTTTCTTTCCTTCCTTGACTCCATTTTTATTCCTTCCTCTTTTTCTCATTATTCCCTTCCTTCTTTTCTCTTCTCAACCCTCTACTCAATTTCTTACGTCATTTCATTTATTTTCTTGATTGGTTAGTTGATTTTTTTTTAGGCATACCAACACGTCTATGGGTCATTTAATACCGAAATCGAAATAATCTGAGCACAATTTCATGAATTCAACAAAATATATTTTGAACGTAATTGTATTCCTTTACCTACAGATAAAATGCATTTCTGGTCATTTTGCTATAAAATGTATTGTTACTAATTTTGCTATAAATAGAAATTGTTGGTAATTTTTCATATAAAAATGTACTGCTGATAATTTTACTATAATTTTCTTTCTTTAACTTTCATAGAATTCTGTTTTAGTTTGGTGCTTCATTAATTGCTCATACCGGGACCCTAACAGGTGCTACCACTCGGCTCAAGATGGAACTGAGAACAACAACAATTAAGTTCGCTCCTGAAAATCTCCAATATCCCAATCAGAGACCTTGCTGCCGGATGTAGTTTATCATCATACCCAGGATTACTTTTATTTTCTCTTCCCTCTTTTTTCCCGTTTCCTTCCGTTTTTGACTCTGATTTTTATTCCTTCTCTTCTTTTTTAGAGCATTCTGGATATGGCAATTAAATACTTCCGGTAACAAGTCCACTCATCGGGAGGTCGGTTGGGAGGTCGGTTGGGAGGTCGAAAGGTCTCTCTCTCTCTCTCTCTCTCCGAAACGGATGTAGATATCTAAATAGTTCCGATTTAAGAAATGCTATTTAAATTAAGAGAAAGCAATTTATTCAGACAAAAATCTATAGAAAGTAATTTAATCGCTAGATCATACAGAGTTAATTTACGTTCAGGTTTTTACAACATTTCACCTTTCATGGCAGACATTTAATGTGTAACATGTAATGACAACAGTGATAAAACCTAAAGAAATTAAACGAAATTGCCTAGACTATATACACAGACATACATAAATTTAAAAGTTTAAAATTTCGCAGCGACCCCTCCATTTTGTGCGCATGTGTACCTACATCCACAGAAAAAATGACATTAGTCCGATTAAGTCCTAAAGGACCAAACGCATCGCACAAAATTGTTTTCCACTTTGTCATTAATTTTCTGTCTCTCTCTCTCTCTCTCTCTCTCTCTCTCTCTCTATATATATATATATATATATATATATATATATAAAGAAAGCAGATTTTTTTTACTCATCATGGTAGCCATTTTGGTCGAAACTCGTCGAGGAATCTAACTGAAATAATAAAAACGAAAGAATATTAATATACAACCCAGTGTGTCTGAAGATTTTAATTTTTTAATATTTTTTATTGTTCAAAATATATATATATATATATATATATATATATATATATATATATATATATATAGAAAAGATATATTAAATTAAAGATTCAATGAACTGTAACGGGCTTTATTGGTTTCAAATTTTAGTTTTAAGATGTATGAAGTAAAAATTTCAAAAAATCGAGAGCGTGTGTATAAAATGCGCATGAAATAATAATAATAATAAGGATAATGATGATAATAATAATGAAAGCCAAAGATAATGATCTTGAACAGATGAAACAACGCTGGCAAGTCAAGCCTCTGCATGACCAATATCCAGAACGAGGCTAATAAAGCCGATGTTCATCAAGTTAACTTTCATCAGTTTTTACGAGTATCTTCAAGAATCAAACGGCATGCTTTATTCTTGAAGCGCAAGGCCATAGTATTTTCACTAGAATCTTCCAGACAAATATCATACATAATAGTGTGGATCCTAAATGCAGATTCTCTACCAAATCTTAGGAAACGATAGATCATCTAATCACTGGATGTTAATATAAATTTTGTTAAGATAGAGTAGGGCAATATTTACATGAGACAATAGGCAAACATTTTGCAAATGATGTTAATAAACAGTGATATGAATATCAACCAGAACCGGTTACAGAAACAGAAAACATCAAAATTCTATGGGATTCCATAAACTTTGTAGACTGGAAGAATGAAGCAAATAGGCTGACATAATTGCCAAAAACCGACAAAGAAAAATTGCCTACTTATTAATATAGCTTTCCCAGAAAAAAAAATGTAGAACTTCTAAACAAGAATAGTACCAGTCATAGTAGGTGCGCTTGGAATGATAAAGAAAGGAACACAACAGCACATAGAAAAGTCGTTGGAAAGAGAAATACAAAAAATGTCTTGATCAGTACAGCCCACAGACTAAGAAGAACTTTGTCCATGTAATGCTAGTGATGTTATGGGAGTTAGAAAAACAAATCATGAAATGTAGCCATATCTGTCTTAGGTCTTACCACAGACTTGGTGGGTAGTGTGACCATAGCAGAAATCGAAATATAGTGATGATGATGATGATGATGATGATGATGATGATGATGATGATGATGGATATAAACATTTGATACATTTTTCCGGTATGATATCACTCCATGTAACTGTTTTAAACATTAAGTATGTTCAGGATAATTTGAATCGCAGCGTACAGCTAACAAAATCTTTTCTGCTATATTGAGAACATCAAGTTCGGTCTAATGACTCAGAACACCGGAAAAATGATCCACAATTTTGAACCCAATGTATATCATATTCGAACACCAGTGATTTGATCCCAATATACATCTTATTATTCGAACACTGGAGAATTGTTTCACAATTTTGATCCAGATATACAACTTACTTTACGAACAACGGAGAGTTGATCCACAACTTTGATCATGGTATATATCTTATTATCCGAACACTAGAGTATTGATCCATAATTTTGATCACGATATACATCTTATTATTCGAATATGTAAGAGTTGATCCACAGATTTGATCCCGATGTACATCTTATGATTCGAAAACTGGAACTGTCTAAAGATAAAACAGAGAAAATATGTCGTTTAAATTTATCAGAACTTCTTCGCATGGAGTATTGCTGCGTAAAATGTGCCCCTCATCCAGGTGTATATCTTTATATTTGTGTACTAGAGCAGTGACTCCACTTCAATATTTGTTTTGTTAAATTGTATAAAAGTTGTTGAATGTAGATATATTCTTAATTTCCAAATATGGAAAGCAAAACATAACAATAATATAAATACGGCCACAATATTTTTCACATATTTATTTTCTATTAAATTTTATTGTCCTTCTCACGCCTCATCGCTTGAGTATCAACGAAAACTAAACACGAAGAGCAGAATATCCAAAATCGTCAAATTTTTTATACTTTCACTTACTTTGTATATTGTATATTATAGATAGATAGATGTGAACAGCGTTAGCTAGCTAGATAGATAGATGTGAACAACCTGAGCTAGCTAGCTAGATAGATAGATATGAACAACCTTAGCTATCTAGCTAGCTATCTAGCTAGATGTGAACAGCGTGAGCTACCTAGCTAGATAGATAGACACACGTGAACAGCTTGAGCTACCTAGCTAGCTAGCTAGCTAGCTAGCTAGATAGATAGCTAGATAGATAGATAGATAGATATGAGATTTTTATCACTTTTTAAACTATTTTCAAATTATCATTTTATTTTATTTTTTTAAGTTAAATAAAGTTGGATTTGAAGAGTAAACCAGGTTGGTTTCATTGTCCTAATTTTTGTCGTTACAATTTACCCCATCATGATAGATTGTACCCAATTCTCCGTTTCTTTTTGCCCCACCGAGTGGGGTAAATGTTATATTTTACAACTTTAATCTTTTTTACGTTAAGCCCTTAAATTGAAATAACATCCAGAATAGCTTCTCATCATAATGTTCACTTAATTCTAATGTTCACGTACAGCTTAAATAACCGTGACTGTCTTTAATTATATGGTCGGTATGGTAATTTGAGAAAAAGTGTTACTTTGTACCCCACTTTACCCTGCTGACAATATTTGAAAATTAATTATTTTGTGTATTTTTCAGAAACTATTAGCTTATCTGTACAATAATCACACACTGTGTATTATAGTAAACCCAAATATTGAAAATGGATATAGTTTGACAAAAATCGCGCAGAGGGCCCCAAAAATAGAACAAAATTAAAGTTATTATCGAAAGAACAGGGGAATAAGAATATAAAACAAAATATACTTGGTTATTATCGTTTCAAGACGTCACTCGCTCAACGAGGGAACTGCTTCAGAAGGTTAGTACCAAAGCTTTGTACAACATAAGGTCAGCGCTCCTTCTTAAATTTCCTGAAACGTTAATTTTTTTTTGTTTTATTTTAGACAGATAGATATTAACTGATTCGCTTCCTACGGCTTAAAGCCAGAAGATATTTTTAATATTGTAAAAAGTTTTCTTTTTGGACATAATAAAGATTTAGTGATACAAGTCTTAAAGCTGGAGGAGAAACATTAACATATTCCTCAAGGTTATTTGCGCGTAAGTGAATAAATGAACCCCCCCTCCACTGAAATAAGAACTCGGTTCTCTGTCTAAAAGTCCAAGACAGTATCCATTGCACTAACCGCATATTTAGCAGCAGCTAGTATACCCAAGTGGCCATCCGTTTGGGTACTGACTAGATTCTGTTACGTCACTTGGGTGATCGTACGGAAAACGGTATTTCAACGTGATTGGTCCTTGATAGATAGATATCTAGATAGATAGATAGATAGATAGATAGATAGATAGACAGATAGATAGATATGTACAGAGTGAGATAGATAGATAGATAGATAGATAGATAGATAGATAGATAGATAGATAGATAGATAGATAGATAGATATAAACAGACTGGTAGATATGAACAGATTGAGATATCTATCTATCTAGATATCTATCTATCCCAATCTGTTGAGATAGATAGATAGATAGATAGATAGATAGATAGATAGATAGATAGATAGATAGATAGATAGATAGATAAGAAAGTGATATGGATAAATAGATAGTAATAATATCGTTTTGGTTATATATAAATCTGATATATATATATATATATATATATATATATATATATATATATATATATATATATATATATATGTGTGAACAGCATGTTGATAGATAAACAGATAGATATATGATATCAGACCGAGATAGATAGATAGATAGATAGATAGATAGATAGATATTCTCAGACAGTGATAATTGCAGACTTTCCATTTGTACTCACCATTAGTTACTCTGATGAACTGTACTTTTAAAATCACAGAAATCGATCAATATTATAAATAGGATACTATCATAGATAAACAGCATTTAATTAAAAAATAAGTTCCATCTAAGTTCGTCCATCATCGTTTGTATTAGATTTCTATCTTTACTATGAGCTCAAAATGTGCCGTGCGAAAAGGTCAAACTCCAAAGACATATGGCTATTGACAAATTAAGATAAATCTTTAAATTGGTTTAAACAATGACAATCGCAGTTAATATCACTGACATTACTTCATTGGAGACGGGAGAATATTTTCAAAAGAATCGCGCCATCTCACTGAGGTTTTCTCTCCCACTGAGAATATTTGAACCTAAACATGAGGTATATCTTTTCGATTTTTTTTATCAAGACTTAACCCGTTTACACCGCAAGTGCCCACTGCCCTGCACAGATATTGAACTCGCAATTACCATCAACAAATTCTAGAGTTTGCGATTTAAACCATTAGACTAAGTTTCGGAGACCTGTCGTGCATCTTTTAACCAACATTTTGCGATTGAAAACACAAGGCAGTAGAACCTCAATTTAACGGACTAAAAGCCGTTGGTCCGTTAATTTGAAGCACTTTTTTTTCGTGGCCTAAAACTCCCAGTACAGTAAAAAAAAAAAAAAATGTAAATAAATATAAATACGGTATATATGTATGTGCATTTCCTTTTTAAGTTACTATATATCTTCAAATAAAGTTTGAAAAGATTTAAAGTTAAATCCGGTATTCGTTGCATCCGGGACCTTTCATTACCTGTTCTAGCATCCATTTACTCAAGCTCATCAATTATGTTATGCTCTGCTTTCCTCTGTCTATCATTCCCTCAATCTTTCTTGTGGGTATCAAATTTTCCATGCCCTCCTTCCTCATTGCATGCCCCAAAAATATAAACTTCAGCATAAGTTTGCTCTTTTG